>AWWV01015896.1:0-55186 GCA_001974805.1 Corchorus capsularis | reverse complement strand
CTTCTTAGATATAAATCTTCACTAAAATGAACCATTAAAGCATAGGTAACAATCATAGACCTAATCCACCATGTTTTATCAACCAAATGCAAAACATATGCTAAAAAGCCAAACTTTTTAACAAAATCCATACTTTAATTAACAAACCATTATCATAACATCATGAACACATATGAATCCATGCAAATGAACTTCATCAACCATGAAATTCGAACCAAAACCTAATACATAAAGCAAACAGTCCCCAAATCGCATAAATGAATATCATAGTGGAGTCAATTGAAAAGATAGAGAAATTACCTGAACAGAACGGCGCCATTTCGAATATAAACTATCCCTTTTAATCAGGCTTCCTCTTCATCTTTTCCGTTTCCTGCTTCAATCGTTGAAACAGAAGCAATAACCCTAGTTTCGACCCTTCTTCAACCTGAACTTCAACCACTAAACATCACCATCTCATCAATAATCAACTTCCAAATTCCTCTCTCTCCCTGGAGCCTCCTTTTGCTTTTACTTTACTGAAAACTGAAGGATCGTTCGAATCCAACGTTGACTGTGGCCTTGGAGTCGAGATCTCGATTGAAACAACCGCCGATTTAGGTACCAAACGACATCATCTCACCCAATTGAAGCAGGTGAAGCCATGAGGATAAGCATTGAGCTGCTGGTGAGCTGTCAGGTCTCCACCCTTCTCGATCCTTCCTCCAGTCAACAGGTAATTTCTTTATTTTCTCCTCTCTGAAATTAGCTCATTAAATAATGTAATTCAATTTCATAAATTGTGTAATTCAATTTCAGAAATTCGAATGAGCTTATTTGGTTTGTCCTTTACAGGTGGTTGCCGAGAATTTTGGGCAATGAGGGTGTGAATGGTGAGTTGTCAGCAACGGTTTCTCACTCAAGGTAAATTTTCCTTCTCTCTCTATAACCAATTGGAATTTGAGGGTTTAGTAGTGAATTGGGCATTTTATTTGAAATGGATTAAACTCTTTACTGTTGACTGTGTAGCTGCTGAACATTGGATCTATGTGTTTGCTGTATGCTGAACTTGTACTTCAATGGACCTAACTATAATGTAATGCGAAAAGGAAAAGCCTAATCTGCTGTGAATGGATTGGCATTACTTGCAGGGTCTTATTTGCATGACTTGACTTGCTGCTGCCCTTAAATGTTTAGAGTCTCTGAGTTCCCATTGCTTGCCTTTATGAATCAATTGTCCCTGCTTGAAACTGTCTTGTTGTTCCTAGTATGCATCCGTTCAATGTGTATGTCATCCTGCTCATATTGGTCCTCTATTAGTGCTTTAATCTAGCTTTAATTTACTTTGCTTAGCTTTGTGAACTGTCTGACTGTGGCTTGCTTCTGGTTCCCATCTTCCTTCATTGTGAAAACCCCAAGTAGAATTGTTGCTGTGATGATCACTCGCAATGCTTTTTCCTATTGCTTCGCTGCATTGGTAAGTGGAAACCATGAATATTAAATTGATGACTTCCCTTATTGTTACTGCACTCATATGTGTTCCTATTTCCACTCGCTCCATTGTCATGTCCCTTGTGGAGTTTCTGCTTGATGGCCTTATTAGCTTGCTGCAAATGTTTTTGAGTTCAATGCATTCCTTGGGTTCGACATGACTCTGTTATCAACTGATTCTTGCTTTACTTATATACTGACTTAATCTTGCCATTGTTTGACTGCACATTGAGCCCTTCTACTCATCATGTACTTGGCTAGTTCTTGAAAATATGAAGTTGACTTATTAACCTATCAATGTTTGCATGAGTCAATTTTGGCTTTTGAGATCCTTCTCTGCATATATCCACACTTATCTGGAAATTGAGGGCAAGGACAATGTGCAATGTGGAAGTTGCAAATTGTGCAAGCACATAGCCATTAGCTTTTCAACAGAATCTTAGTTAAGCTTCCATAAGCTAAACTCTTCTTTTCTTGTTTGCAGGTTTGGATCAATAAGGGAGGGTAAACTAGAAAACAGAAATTAGAGTTCACGGAAAGACAAAGAAATGGGATCATGCGACCTAAACTTTCATTTTTTGTATTTTCCAAATGGCATGCAACTCTCTTTTTTTTTTTATGATTTTCCAATTTATATATTTTATGTATTTTAGAATTATGAACCTAATGACATGTGAACCAAATTACCTAAATATTCTTAAATTTAATAATTGACTCAAATGCCCCCTATTTGCAAATTAAGAAACAAATTTTAAAATAAAGGATTAAAATGCAACAATGCTAAATTACTAAATGAAACTAAGCCATAAAATATGTAAAAATGCCAAAGATGCACTTTAAGATTTTTTTGGGCTTTTTTCAAATGCAATTTAGACGACTAAGAAATGAATTAGCTAACCTAAATTAAAAATTGACTCAAAATGACCAAAATGCCCCTTGAATGCAAAAAATGACCAAAATGCCCCTAGGTGCCCCTAATGCCAAAATTGATTTAAATCAAAGGATACCAGACAAAAATGGGTGTCTACAACTATCAAACAAAGATAAGTCTGAAACATTGAAAGTAGCACTTACATTGCCATAGTCACTTGGAAGATCTAGCATGTAGGCATTGTTGTTGATCCTTTCCAAGACTTGGAATGGACCATCAACACGAGGTAAGAGCTTAGACTTTCTCTTTTCAGGGATCCTTTCCTTCCTTAGATGCAACCAAACCCAATCTCCGGGTTCAAAGATGATCTCTTGGCGCCCTTTGTTAGCATTCTTCATGTAGTGTTGTGTTTTCTTCTCAATTTGAGCTCGAACCCTAGCATGAAGTTCCCTAACATAATCGGCCTTCCTTTGTCCATCCATGTCGACTTGCACACTCAAAGGTAAACTTAACAAATCCAATGGGGTTAAAGGATTAAAGCCATACACAGTTTCAAAAGGTGAAAATCCAATAGTGCTATGTATGCTTCTATTATATGCAAATTCAACATGAGGTAGACAATCCTCCCAAGTTCTTAAGTTCTTCTTAATTAATGCCCTAAGCAAGGTAGACAAAGTCCTATTAATTACTTCCGTTTGACCATCGGTTTGAGGATGACAAGTAGTTGAAAATAACAACTTAGTACCCAACTTAGCCCATAAAGTTCTCCAAAAGTGACTTAAAAACTTAGCATCTCTATTACTCACAATCGTCCTAGGCATTCCATGTAGTCTAACAATTTCCTTAAAGAACAAATTAGCTACATTAATGGCATCATCCGTTTTAGTGCATGCAATGAAGTGTGCCATCTTAGAATACCTATCAACAACCACAAAGATAGAATCTTTACCTCTCCTAGAACGAGGTAATCCTAACACAAAATCCATACTAATATGAGTCCATGGTTCATGAGGAATAGCCAAAGGAGTATATAATCCATGCGGTTTAGAAGTAGATTTAGCTTGCAAGCAAACAATACAACTAGCAACATACTTCCCTACATCATGTCGCATCTTAGGCTAAAAGAAGTGTTCATGCAATATGTCATATGTTCTATCAACTCGAAAGTGACCCATTAAACCCCCTTCATGCGATTCCCTCATGAGCAAGATGCGCAAAGAACAAGAAGGCACACACAATCTAGATTCCTTAAACAAAAATCCATCATGCTTATAATACTTTCCAAATCCAGAATTTTCACATGCTTTAAAGATTTCACCAAAATAAACATCACTAGCATATAATTCCTTAATATACTCAAAACCAAGAAACTTAGAATCAAGCATGGAAAGTAAGACATACCTCCTTGATAAAGCATCGGCTACAACATTCTCCTTACCTTGTTTGTATCGCACAACATAAGGAAAGCTCTCTATGAACTCACTCCACTTAGCATGTCTCTTTTTCAACTTTTGTTGGCCTCTTAAATACTTCAAGCTCTCATGATCTGTATGAATCACAAATTCCTTAGGCCATATGTAGTGTTGCCATGTTTGCAACGCCCTCACAAGAGCATACAACTCTTTGTCATAGGTTGGATAATTCAATGCAGCGCCATTCAATTTCGCACTAAAATATGCGACGGGCTTCCCACCTTGCATTAAAACAGCTCCAATTCCAACCCCTGATGCATCACATTCAATCTCAAATGTATTGTTAAAGTTAGGCAAAACAAGCAAATGAGCATGAGTTAATTTTTCCTTCAAGGTCTCAAATGCTTCTTGTTGTTCTTCTTCCCACTTGAATGGTGCATTCTTCTTCATCACACTTGTAATAGGTGCGGCTAAGGTGCTAAAGTCCTTAACAAATCTCTTATAGAATCCAGCTAGTCCATGAAAAGATCTTACTTGACCAACGTTGGTGGGGGTTAGCCAATCTTTGATTGCTTTGATCTTCTCCTCATCAACCTCTATACCTTGCGATGACACCACAAAACCAAGAAAAACAAGCTTGTTTGCGCAAAAGGTGCACTTCTTAAGGTTAGCATACAATTTCTCAACCCTAAGTACATCTAACACACATCTTAGATGCCTAACATGCTCATATAGGTTTCGGCTATACACAAGGATATCATCAAAATAAACAACAACAAACTTGCCAATAAAAGCTTTTAAAACATGATTCATTAATCGCATGAATGTACTAGGTGCATTAGTCAATCCAAAAGGCATAACTTACCATTCATACAATCCTAACTTAGTTTTAAAGGCAGTTTTCCATTCATCACCCTCTTTCATGCAAATTTGATGATAGCCACTCTTAAGATCAATCTTTGAAAATAAGCAAGCACCATGCAATTCATCAAGCATATCATCTAATCTATGAATAGGGTGACGATACTTTACCGTTATGTTGTTTATTGCCCTACAATCAACACACATTCTCCAAGTTCCATCCTTCTTAGGAACAAGCAAAACATGAATTGCACATAGAGAAAGGCTTTCACGCACAAACCCCTTTTGAAGTAGCTCTCCAACTTGTCTCTCCAACTCCTTTGTTTCTTCAGGATTTGTCCTATAAGCTGGCTTATTAGGTATTTGGGCCCCAGAGATGAAGTCAATTTGATGTTCAATCCCCCTAATTTGTGGTAAACCACTAGGAATCTCCTTAGGAAACACATCTACATAATCACTCAAAAGAGAAACAATGTTGCTTGGAAGCTCTTTTTCCAAGTGGTTAGTGCTTCAAGTGTATATTTAAGGAAAACTAAGATCAAAACAGAATTATCATTCAAAGCTTCTTTAATCTCACTCTTAGTAGCTAACATACACTCCTTAATAACCTTCTTAGAACTAGCATGCTTTTCAACTAAATCGTGATTCACATCCAAATTAGCATGATTAGTCTTTTCTTTAGCCCTAAATTCTGAATCCATCCTAGCAAAATCCTCTTTCAATTTTAATTGATCTTTTAAAGCTTCTTGAGGTGATAAAGGAATGAAAGTAAATGGCTTCTTACCACACATGAGGGTATACTTGTTCGTCTCTCCATCATGTTGAACCTTGCTGTCATATTGCCATGGTCGACCAAGTAGTACATGGCATGCTTGCATGGGCAAAATATCACACAAGACATCTCCTTTGTACCTGCCCAAAGAAAGAGAAACTAAAACTTGTTTGTTAACCCTAATCTCCTCTTTATCGTTGATCTATCCTAAGCTATAGGGTTTAGGGTGTTTGGTAGTGGGTAATTGCATCTCCTTCACCAAATAAACACTAGCTATATTTGTACAACTCCCACCATCAATAATCACACTACTAGGCTTCCCATTCGCATACATCCTAGTATGAAACAAGTTCTCTCTTTGATTATTCACATGTTCTTTCACATAAGAACTCAAAGTTCTCCTAGCAACCAAACTCTTAAGTGCGAATCCGTCACCATCATCACTATCACTATGCGCATCACCTTCATCATCTCCATAACTACTAGATCCTAGAGTAAACTCTTCATCTTGACTTTCGACTTCCCCATGTTCATTGATGAACATAACCTTCTTGTTAACACAATCCTTAGCATAGTGCCCAAATCCTTGACACTTGAAGCACTTAACATGATTCTTAGAAGATGAACTTGATGAAGACTTAGAATCGGTTTTAGGACTTGCCCCCTTTTGCGCCAACTCCTTCTCTTTGGAAGACTTATCATCTTTCTTGATTGGAGTTTTCCATGAACTTGATGATGATGCAAAGCTCTTCTTATTTCTCTTTACTTGACTTTCGGTTTTCAAAGCATGTTGAAGCAACTCCTCAACATCATAGTGTTGTTGCATCTCCACAATGTCATGAATTTCTCTATTCAACCCCGCCATAGACCTAGCTATAGTAGCTTGTGGAGCTTCATCAACCTCGGCCCTAGACATCAACAACATCATCTCGGAGTAGTATTCATGAACACTCCTTGTTCCTTGCCTCAAAGATTGCAATTCTTGGTAGAGACCATTAGTATAAAATCTTGGAACAAACCTCTTCCTCATAAAGCTCTTTAGTGACAACCAAGTATCAATAAGTCTTTCCGAATTTCTTCTTCTTGTTTGCACTAATTGATTCCACCAATTTAAAGCATTCTCCGTAAATTCAAGAGTAGCAATTTGCACCTTCTTTGATTCGGCATGAGGATAGTAATCAAAGTACATATCCAATTTCGATTCCCACTCCAAGTAATCCGATGGTGACCCTCTCCCATTGAATTTAGGGATTTTATACTTGATGTTGTCTTTAGGCTCTTCTCTTTCAACTCCCCTCTTAGCCCACATGTTCTCATTGATTGCTTGACCTCCAAGCTCTTGTTGCCTCAATCTCTCCATTGGATCCATCCGAGGAACAACTTTTCTTGGTTGAGGTTGAACTCTTTCATTGTTGTGTGCGACATTAGCTTTTTGTTGAGGTGGTTGAGCTTGTTGATTTTCGCCATCCTTTACTTGTTGTACATCATTGGCCAAAGTATCGAATTTAGTATCCATAGTGTCCAAATGTTGTATTAGGGTTTGCAACATAGTAGCCAAATTGGCTTGATCTTGTTCTCCTTCTATGGTACCTACAAAAAGAACAAAGATTAGTAGTAAAAATCCTCACAAGTGTGTGTGATATTATACCTTTGACTTGTGCTCTCGTGTTTGTACTTAAGTCCTATGGATTGGCGGTCCACTACTCTCTTAATGATCTCACAAGATTATGCCTTTTACTAGCTTTCATTAGGCCTAATAAGAGCAACTCCTAGAGACCCCTTTCTTCTCGTGACCTACTTGAGGAACAAACAATTAGTAGCAAAATTTTTGTGAATCAAAAGAAAGTGATCTTAAACCAAAACCAAACCACTTATGCAGGTCTTGATGTCGAAATCCTTCTCCAAACTTGCTGCACAAAAATTCAATCCAAGCACAATTCAAACAATGAAATCGATTAGTAAAACCCTAGTACCACTTATCTCCTATTTTGTACCACTTGTCTCCAATAGGGTTTGTAACCTGAAATTCTTCAAATTAAACTTCAATTCACAACAAAAGCAACCCAAGATACTCAATCAAACACTTAATTAGAGTTAATTGCAACAAATTGAACTAATTGCACAAAAACCCTAATTCCCAAATCAACAACCCTAGTTACTCCAAATAACCTAGATTAAACCCTAGAACCCAAACTTGCAGCAAACAGTACAGACTTTTTTGATTTTTTTGAGTATTTTTCCCAGAAAGATCACACTAAAACAAGTCTAAATCTCAAATTTCAAAGCTTTCCGACTTCAAACGAATCCAGAACAAAAATCACAAGTTTCTGGTCGAAATTGTTTTTTATTTTTTTGATATTTTTTGATATAACTACTAGTTATAGGGGACTCAAATCTAAAATTTCAAAGCAAATAGATGTAAGATGAATCAGCTATGATTTTTCAAACTTTCTGAATTTTTGAATTTTCAAGGTAGGGTTGTGCGATGAGTGTATGGATGAAATTGATGGATGAAAACTTGATGAATGATGAATAGAAAGATAGATTTACCGATTGAAGATGATAAACCTATGCTCTGATTACCAATTGATACGAATCTAGTTGAAATCGGTTCAAATCCACCTTCGAGACCCACCAAAGATCAACTTGAATCACCAAACTTCTAGACTTGTAAGTCGACAATCTTCACTAGATAAATTCTCCTTCGTTCGTCGGCCTTAGACCCTCAATTAGACCTGCAATTGAACACCTAGGATCACAAGATTCACAAACAATTAAGCAATCACAACCTAATTGTTTGCTAGGACTCTACAAGATTGAAGAACCCTAAGTTTGCTCAAACTAGAACAATGAAGCTAAGGTAATCAATTTGGGTGAATAAACCTCAATATTATTAATCAACTCAACTTATGTTTACAAGAGGGGGATGGTCCCTTTATATAGTAGTAGGACGCACCTCTCTCCCAATCCTAAAGCCATAAGGGCGGCTTACATAGACTATTCTAGAAACTATCCTAAAATACAACCAATAGGAAAATAAATGAGGATTGGACTTTAATTAAACAAGGCCCAACCCTAATCAAGGTCCAAACTAGATAATTAACTAAACTAAGATACAATAAAGGCCCAATTGGCCGAATTACACAACATAAGCCCTAATGCTCAACGATTTCAAGCACGGTACATGTCTTTGAATCGTTGGGAATATTCCATGGCTTGATGTCTTCAATGCTCTCCAATTGATCTTCAATGGACTTCAAACCTGCAAGGTGAGTTCTTACCAAGCCCAATAAAGCTTCCTTGAACCTTTTAGCCCGGGCCCTTGTCATAGGACCTAGTGGAATGGCTAAAGGATCAAATGGCCGGTTGTGCCCGGCCTTGTGCGATTGGTCCATGCTTTGGCCGGTCATATGCGATCCCACCATGCAATGGCTTGTCTTGTGCGATGGCATCCTCTCCATGCTCCTCCATGCTTCCTTTGAAACCGGGATCAACCAAAGAAGCTTCTTGAATATCCGAGCCATCTCCAAGTTTATCCGTGCCATGATCTCCATTGGCTCCATTGTGCTCTTCTAAGCCATGATAAGCCCTTGGCGCATCAAGCAGTGTTGGAGATGAATCTTCGTAAAAAGTTCACTTGTCCAAGGAAACATTGTAACTCTTTCTTGGAGCTAGGCGACCTTGCTTGTAGGATAACTCTTGCCTTGTTCTATCTCGATTCCTCTTTGATGAACCAAAAATCCAAGGAAGTTACCTGCACTAACACCAAAAGCACATTTCAATGGATTCATTTTTAAGCCATGTTGCCTCATTCTTTCGATTGAGCGCCTTAGATGATCAATGTGATCAAGGTGATTATGTGACTTTACCACAACGTCATCTATGTAAACTTCCATGAATTTGTGAATCATATCATGGAAGATGGCATTCATTGCTCGTTGATAGGTTGCACCAGCATTTTTGAGTCCAAAGGGCATGACTACCCACTCAAACATGCCCATTGCTCCTGGGTAACGAAAAGCAGTCTTTGGAACATCCTCCTCTGCTATGTAGATCTGGTTGTAGCCACTATGTCCATCCATGAATGATAACACTCGATGTTGGGCGGCTCCATCCACAAGTAAATCTGCAACAGGCATAGGATATTCATCTTTAGGGGTGGCTGCATTCAAATTGCGAAAGTCAACACACCCTGATTTTACCATTCTTTTTAACTACAGGAATGATGTTTGATATACATTCAACATACCTTGTGGTACGAATGAATCCTGCTTTAAGGAGCCTTTCAACTTCCTCTTTAACTTTGAGAATGACATCATTAGCCAATCTTCTAGGAGGTTGTTGATAGGGATGGTAACCTTTAATGATTAGGAGGCGATACTCTACCAAATCACGACTTAAGCCAGGCATTTCGTCATAGTCCCATGTGAAACAATCTTTGTATTCCTTTAACAGGGCTACAAAGCGTGGCTTGTCTTCTTCGGCCAATAATTGACTTTTGTAGGTCGGCCTAGGCTCTTCCTTGAGATCATCAAGTAAAGGATCACTTCAAGTAAAGGATCACGCACCTCGGCCTTGAGATCATCAAGTTTCATGGGAGCACGATCAAGTTCTTCCATGGTGATCTCATCTTGATAAACCACATTAGTTGATGGGGTGGTTGAATCCTCTAAGCTTTGAAGCTTCATATCTAGGGCTAAAGCCGATAACTTTTTCAAGGTATCGTTGGCCAACACAACCTTCTCAGGTTGTGTACTCATGGTACTTCCTCAATGATAGGAGCACATGGAAGCGGCTTGGATGGAATCAAGGCATCAGGCCGCACAAGAGTTTCTGATCGTGTCGTCAATGACCATAAAATAATCCTAACAATTACTAACTGAAAATAGCTAGGGCAAGTAGGGGTCGAACCCACAGAGAAATTGGTTATTATTCTTTTTCTTAAAACAAAATAAAATAACTATAAGATTAACTAAGAGAACAATCAAGAAAATTTAAAGAAAACAATTTATCAAAAAGCAGTGAATGAATTGAGAAAAACAATTAAAGAAAACCCTCCAACATAGAATTAATCTCCCTCTTGACATGAATAACATGGATCATTGAGATCTAATAATTATGAAAGCCTTGGATAGCTTGATAATTTAAATCTTAAATTACCTTAATTAGATAAATTTACCGTTCTAGGGCTTAATCTACCCCTTTTACTCTTTCAACAATCAGTTACTGTTCTAGGGCTTAAAGATTGTTTAGGAATAACTCATTAAGTACAAGCAATTTATAAACAAGCACAATAAGCAATTTCTCGGTCATTGATTCTTATCTCTCTTGGAAGGAGGTCTAACTCTCATCCAATTGCTACATATGATTAAATCTGAGGTTCTAATTCTAGACTTAATCTAGCTAATCTTAACCTAATTTATCAAGGCAGTGTCGACTCCAACCCATCAAAACAAGCAACATAGGATTAAAACAGAGATTTAAGAAATACCCAAAACAATTCTCCTACATAAGCACAAAATCTCACCATGATATATGTCAAGAGATCAATTAAATTCTACATTAGAGAAAAGAAAAGGATTACTCACTCATAAATTGAGTGAGCATCCACAAATAAGAAGAAAAAAACTTATCTATGGATGAGGAAGAGAGGGCGGCGGCTCCTAAGCTATCTTCTCCAAATCTTCAAACTAAACTACAATATTTTCTAAGGAAAAGAGAATTAAAATTACACACTAAAAATCTAGACCTAAGGTGGCTATTTATAGTGGAAAAATAACCCAAGGACTCCTATTAGACTTAGGATAATAGTCTAGGACGGTTTAGGGTCTAACTTGGTCTCCAAGTTGGATTAAAAGTCTTCCCAGAGTAGAATCCAGTTAAAACAAGATCCCAGAATTTTCTGGATTTCTGCAAAAAATTTGACGGAAAATTCGGATCTGAAGGTGGCAGAACTGGGCTTTGGACTTCAAAGGAAAGTTGTAGATCTTAGAGCTACTTTCCAACGGCTACTCACGGGCCTAAAACGGACATCTGAACAGAAAGCTATAGCCTTTCTACCGAGACTGCGCTGAATCCTAGTCCAACTAGGACTAGTTGCGGGAATATTGCGGGAATTGGATATTCTTTTGGATTTGTGGAGCATAAATTGAGATTTTAACTCAAATTATGACCTTATATGGGCTGAGTATTTTCCCATATAAAATATCCAAAATTTCATATCTTCCGGACTTCTTCTGGGCTTGTCTTCAATCCTTCGCAATTAAAGCTCCAATCTTCAATTCTTCAATGATCTTCAAATCTTCAAATTATCTTCAAGAAATCTTCAAAACACGAACTTTGCATCTCAAAATCTATACTCAAAATTACTTTGCTCATATCTGTGTAAAAAGTCATCTAAATAGCTCCAAAAGTAGTGAAAATTAACAATTTCCAATTTCACATCTCATAAAGACTAAAAACACAAATATCATCAAAATAAGGCAAATTAGAGCATAAATAGACCCAAAAACATAGTAAAATAGCCATAAAAATAGGGTTGTTTTTGGCTCGATCATATTTTCCCCCACACTTGAACTTTGCTAGTCCCTTAGCAAAATCAATGTATAAGTTAATCAAAAATTAATTTTTTTCAAAAGATCAATTTGAATTCTCTCATATATCAAGAAATCAATTTAATCATGAAATCAAAATAACTAAGAACCATAACAATACTTAATCCAAAGGTCAATAGATAACAAGCATTATCATTCTTAAGTAGCCATAATCAAAGTAGCTCAAATCACTCACCATCCTTTACTTCTATAACTACTTCTTCCTATAGACTTGCATCTTCATCTCTCTCTCCATTACTCAAAAGATTACATATCATAAATAAATCAAGGGTTCATGTGTGTTATAATAGTTTTTCAAGGGTAATTGATTTTAGAAAACTGAGGTTACTAACCTCTGAAGTGTTCATGTTTAGGGGTTACTAACGCCCTTTATTTTTATTTTGAGTCTACTAGCACTCTAGAGGGACAATATTTCTGCCGATCAATGCCTTTTGTTTAAAGAGAAGAGTGACAACAATGAAGTTTTTTTTTTTTTAAGAAGGCAGAAGATATCTCTACTCCTCTTGCATGAAAGCACTTTTTTTTAGAAAACAATTTTAATTACCCTTTATATAGATAGTCCCCCGCACTTATTCTTGACAAATTCATAGCATGCTTTCTTAATTGTAACTTCAATCAAGATTCAACACAAGTTCTAGAAAAAGATAATCATAAAAACAATGAATGAATAAGATCATATCACAAACTTCAATTATACCTAATTCTAAGAAATCAAAACTTCTTGCTATAAATCAATCAATAAATAAAGCATTATTAAAAATTCTAAGTATTCATCAATGATGATCAAATCAACAACTTAATATATGAATGAAAAATCAAAAAAGTTTGAAAATCATCAAATTTTAGTGCTTCAAAAATCGATTTTTTTTTATGAAAAATTTGTTTCGAAAATTGGGGAATAACAGATCAATCCAAAAACAATCAAATTTTTATGCTAAGTTCTCATGCAAAAACTATCTATCATATGACTCAATATCAAGCAATAACCCTATCAAGTATTCACCCCCCTCCCCCACACTTAAAATTAACGTTGTCCTCAATGTAAAAGCAATCAATAAATCAAAGCATGCAAAATAGCTTACCAAAAATAAAGAGTAAAGGTTCATGAAACATACCTGGGCGGCTTTGATGAAGAGAATTGCTCAAAAAGACAATAAAAATTAAAGTGATAGAAAATAAAACTAGATAGTTTATTAATGGAAATATAGACATAAAATAAAGGAAAATTAAAGATAAAGCATAAACTTAAATAGTTAAACCTAAGATGCTTAAAAATAAAAACCCTAAATCTAAAAAACATAAATTTAAAATTAAAAACCCTAATTCTAAACCTAAATTGGTTTAGGAATAGCTTTCTCCAATAAATTGAAGAGGTTATCCAGATTTCCAATTATATTATCAAAATCTTCTCTTAAACTAACAACTTGATCATTAATATCCTTGAATTGGGCAAGGAAAGGATGAATTTCCTCCTTATTTTCTTTCTCTTGATTCACCTCCTCTTCCTCGTTTTCCTTATTCTCATCACTAGAAGCATCACTTGATTCAGAATCAGAAGAAATAATTATGATATTATCTTCACCTTGACCTTCCTCTTGTAACGGATCCTTTGGTCCAATTGGAGTTGATGTTTTTCCTTCAATTCTTCTAAATTAAAAACAGTAGCAATTGGTGTGATCCTTGGTTGATTAGATGAAGAAGCATAATAAGGATCATAAAACCTTTGAGGAAAAGGGGCACATCGCATAGAAGGTCTATAGGGTGGCCTATAGGGCTTGGTGCGATACCCATTAATCTTTGGCATAGGGAAAGGCTTGCTCCATGATGAAAGTAGAGGTCTAATCCTTCCATTGAAATTCCTTGGTTGAGAAAACCGATTTCCATAGGGGTGGAATCGTTTTTCGAATTCCTTCTCAGCTCTTTCCTTTGATCTCATAACAGCTTCATGTGACTTACTAGCTTTGTCCCAAAGAAATTGATGAATCATCCTAGCTTTGAAACCGGGCTTAGCTTCAATATCTTCCTTAGGTAGCAACGATATCATGCTCAAGAGTTCATGGCAATCTTGACGAAGAAAGCTTCCTTGAAATTTTGAACCAAATTGAGAAACTCCAGCTTGATAAAATTACCTCCTAAAATTCTTGAATTGAACTTCAAAATTCATGGAAGTAGTTGCTAGTATCATCGACATCTTCAAGTGGTGAAGGAAGTATCGAAATTTCTTCTTAGGTTGAAGAATCGACTTGCTTCTACTTTCTTGTTATGTCGACTTGTGCTTCCAACTTGAACTTATCGAAATTTTCTTCCCAAAATCGACTCAACTTCTCCAAATTATTGCTTCTAGCCGAAACTTTACTCTCCCAATATTGCTTCTTTTGTTTGATGAATAAAGAGGAGGGGTAGAGTGCCTTTATATAGTGATCAAGTCCTAAGTCTAAGAGGTTTTAGTTAGAGTAAAAAGTGAGAAAACATACCTTGTTTAGGAACACATTACCTATTTGAAAAAGGGTTACAATTAGGAACTCAATTTCCTAGTCAAAATAGGAAATTAAAATCCTAATGTACCTTGCATGGGATGGCGCGGTAATTGCATGGCATCTTCCTCTTAGCTCCGGGCTTGGCGCGGCATACTCCTAGTGTGGTCGGGACATAGCCTGATGATGGCTCGGCCTTGTGCGCGTGATCGAGCCGAAAACAACCCTATTTTTATGGCTATTTTACTATGTTTTTGGGTCTATTTATGCTCTAATTTACCTTAATTTGTTAATATTTGTGCTTTGAGTCTTTAAGAGATATGAAATTGGAAATTTGTTAATTTTCACTACTTTTGGAGCTAGTTTGATGACTTTTCACACAGATATGAGCAAAGTAATTTTGAGTATAGATTTGGAGATTCGAAGTTCGTGTTTGAAGATTTCTTGAAGACAATTTGAAGACTTGAAGATTATTGAAGAATTATTTCAAGAAGCAATAATTGAAGATTGGAGCTTTAAATGCGATGGATTGAAGACAAGCCCTGAAGAAGCCCGGAAGCTTTGGATTTTTGGATATTTTATATGGGATAATACTCAGCCTATATAAATCTGCAATTGGAGTTAAAATCCCAATTTGTGGGCTTAATATCCAAACGAATATCCAAATCCCGCAATTTCCAGTAGATTTGCGATTTAATCCCTGTTTCAGCGCAGTCCCGGTAAAAAAGCCATAACTTTCTGCTCAGATGTCCGTTTTAATCCCATGATTAGCTGTTGGAAAGCTAACTCTGAGATCTACAACTTTCCTTTGAAGTCCAAAGCCCAGTTCTACCGTTTTTCAGCCAAAAATGGATGTCGAAGTTGCTGTGCGATTTCTAGAAATTTCAGGATCCTACTTTCACTTGGATTTTGACCCTAGGAAGACTTTTAAGCCAACTTGGAGACCAAGTCAGCCCCTAGAATGTCCTAGAGTCCTATCCTAATTCTAATAGGAGTCTTTAGGTTATTTTTCCACTTTAAATAGCCACCTTAGGTCTAGATTTTGATGTATTCTATTCCCATAAAAAAATATTGTAGATTTGCTTGAAGATTTGAGGAGATAGCCTAGGAGCCGCTGCCCCCTCTTCTTCTTCATCCATAGATAAGTTTTCTTCTTCTTATTTGTGGATGCTTAGTCAATTCATGAGTGAGTAATCCTTTTCTTTTCTCCAATGTAGAATTTAATTGATCTCTTGACTTATATCATGGTGAGATTTTGTGCTTATATATGAAAATAGTTTAGGGTATTTCTTAGATCTCTGTTTTAATTCTATGTTGCTTGTTTTGATGGGTTGCAGTCGACTCTACCTTGATAAATTAGGTTAACATTAGCTAAATTAAGTCTAGAACTAATACTTCAGATTTAATTGTTTGTAGCAATTGGAGGAGAACTAATATTTCCTTCCAAGAGAGACAAGAATCAATGGGTGAGTAATTGCTTGTTGTGCTTGCTAATAAATTACTAGTTCTTAATGCTTTTATCTTAACAAATCTCTAAGCCCTAATAAGGTAATTGATTGTTATGAATGAAAGGGATAAACTAAGCTGGAAAAGAGACCTTTTATCTAATTTGGTAAATTCGGATTTAATTCCAAACAAGCTATCCAATGTTTTCATAATTTTTAGATATCAGTGATCCATGATTTATTGTCAAGAGGGATATTAATTCTATGTTGGAGGGTTTTCTTTAATTGTTTTCTCAATTTATTCTCTGCTTTTTAATTAATTGTTTTCTTTAATTTTCTTGACTGCTTTCTTAGGTAATTTTACTTGTTTGCTAGATTTACTTCAATTCTACTTCCAAAATTCTCTTTTTTTTATTTTGTTTTTAATAAGAAAAAGAATAATAATCTATCTCTCTGTGGGATCGACCCCTACTTGCCCTAACTATTTTTGGTTAGTAATTGTTGGGATTATTTTTATGATTGCTGACGACCGATCATAAATTTTGGCGCCGTTGCCGGGGAGATTGTGTTTTATTTTCTTTTTCTTTTCTTTTTCTATTAGATTTGCACTTGATCATCTTTGTTTTGCAGAAAAGACCCTATGGCGCAATAACAAACGTTACGAGAGCTGAATTTCAACAGTGAGATGCCGCCACTTTGCCTTGATTATCCTAGTTTGGATATGACTTGCAAATTGCCGTCAGTAGTAATTCGCATGATTCCTACTTTTCAAGGAGAATCTCATGAGTACCCTCATGAACATCTATATAATTTCTTTATCAAGTGTGCTGCTATCATTGGGATACCTGAAGAGGAAGCAAGGCTTCGAACTTTTCCTTTAACATTAGAAGGAAAAGCGAAAAGCTGGTTCATAAGTCTGCCATCAAAATCCATAAACTCTTGGAAAAAAATGGAGGCTGTATTTTTGAACAAGTATTTCCCTGAAACAAAGCGTGCAGATGTCAGAAAGAAAATCACTACTTGTCAACAATTACATGGCGAGAAGTGGCACCAATACTGGGAAAGATACAACGAGATCTGCGCGAGTTGTCCTTATCACAACCTGAGTGAAGCACTCTTGATTCAGAACTTTTATGATGGACTTATTCATGAAGATCGTACTTATGTGGATGCTGCTAGTGGAGGAAGCTTTACACTCAAGACACCGGAGGAAGCAAGGAAGCTGCTCAACACCATGACAGAAAACATCCATCAATTCAGTACAACAAATTCATCCGCAAAGGAGCCTGACCCAGAATTTCTTCAAGGGATCAATGATCGTTTTGATAAAGTCAATTCGGCCATTACTTCTTTGACTAATTTAGTTCAACAACTAGTTTTGAATCAAGTAGTGAAACAACCTCAAATCCAACAAACAGACTTGTATTCAAATTTAGGTTGCACTAAAACACTAGGATTGGGAGTCAATGCCATTGAAAAAACCCAACATTGGCATGTACAAAAGATGGAATTGCTTGATGTTCCATCCCCATCAGTTGCACCTGTTAATCCCGTAGCTGCATTTGATGAACCAGTGCCAAGAAGATGAGGAGATTCCAGCTGAAAGCAAGAAGGAGCAACCTACTTCATCACCAACAGCTACTCGACCTCAATCGAAATCTGGATGGATGAAAGAGATGGAGGCCATTCATGATCCACCACCGTTTCCTCAAAGGTTTGCAAGTCAACTAAATTCACTTCGGCAATTAGAGGTAAATATTCCTTTGTTTTATGAAATTGCAAAAGTGCCCAGGTACGCTTCTTTTCTCAAAGAATTATGCACCACTAAGAGTAAGTTTTCTGAAAAATTTGCTTGCATGAATGAGAATATATCTGCTGCATATCAGAGAAAATTGCATCATAAATTCAAAGATCTAGGATCTTTTTCTATTCCTTGTAAAATAGGAAGGAATAAGATAGAAAAAGCCATGTGTGAATTTGGTTCTCCAATTAATATTATGCCTTTTTCTATTTATTCAGAATTGAAAATAGAACCTATGACTAAAATTGATCTTATTGTGCAATTGGCTGATAGAACTAACATTAAGTTTGAGGGATTAGTTGAGAATTTTTTAGTGCAGATAGGAGATTTTATTTTTCCTGCAGATTTCTATGTCCTGAAGATGAGTGAAGATGACCTTTATCTCCCTCACATGCTGTTGCTGCTAGGAAAGCCCTTTCTATCCACAGCCAGAACAAAACTTGACATGCAAGATGGAAAACTCAGCATGGAATTTGATGGTGAAATTATTGAATTCAATATAAATGAAGCCATGAAGTCTCCTGCTGAAATCCATTCCATCTGTGCTATTGATGCTATTGATGTTTGTTCTGAACAAGTTCAATCGCTTCACCATGAAGATGAACTTGAATTAGTCCTTACAAAGAGCCTGGATGAAGAAGAAATCAAGGAAACAGAAGTCCTGACGCCTGAAGATGTAGTAGAAACCAGCAGAGACTTGGAGACACTACTTGTTGTTGAAGAAAAAGCATCAATTTCCTATGTTCAATTGGAACCAATGCCCAAACCTTTGCCATCCATCATTCAACCACCTGAAGTCAAGCTGAAACCATTTCCTGAAGGCCTGAAGCATGTTTTCCTTGGAGAAAAATAGACCCTACCTGTTGTTATTTCAAGTAAATTGAATAATTTACAAGAAGAACAACTAATCCGAGTGTTGAAGGAGTACAAGGAAGCCATTGGATGGAGTGTAACTGATATCAAAAGGATAAGTCCTACTGTATGCATGCATAGGATTCAACTAGAAGATGATGCAGTAGCAGTTCGACAACCACAAAGAAGACTAAATCCAAACCTTGCAGAAGTTGTCAAAGAAGAAGTTCTCAAATTACTTGGAGCTGGTCTCATTTATGCCATATCAGATAGCAAATGAGTCAGCCCTGTCCAAGTAGTTCCAAAGAAGTCTGGATTCACCGTCATAGAAAACAAGGAAGGAGAGCTAGTTCCTCAAAGACTGCAGAATGGATGGAGAGTATGTATCGACTACAGAAAGCTGAATGCCGCCACAAAGAAGGACCACTTTCCATTACCATTCATTGACCAGATGTTGGAGAGATTAGCTTGCAAATCCTACTACTGTTTTCTGGATGGATATTCAGGATACTTCCAGATTCCAATTGCACCTGAAGATCAAGAGAAGACCACTTTAACATGCCCTTTTGGTACGTATGCTTACACAAGAATGCCTTTTGGTTTATGTAATGCACCTGTGACTTTTCAAAGGTGTATGATGAGCATCTTTCAAGATTATGTGGGAGATAAGATGGAAGTATTCATGGACGATTTCACAGTCTATGGAGATAGCTTCAATCAATGCCTTAATAATCTAAAACTCATCTTAAAAAGGTGTGTTGAAACCAAATTGGTTTTGAATGCCGAAAAGTGTCACTTTATGGTAGAACAAGGCATTGTTCTAGGCCATGTAGTATCCAAAGAGGGGATGCAAGTCGACAAAGCCAAGGTCGATGTTGTTCAGAACCTGCCTTATCCAACATGTGTCAAAGATATCCGTTCATTCTTAGGCCATGCGGGATTCTATAGAAGATTTATCAAGGATTTCTCAAAGATCTCAGCACCCATGTGTTGATTACTTCAGAAGGATATAGAGTTCAAGTTTGGAGATGATTGCAAAGAAGCATTTGACAAATTGAAGACTGCCCTCACCACCACTCCTATTGTGAAGCCGCCTGATTGGAAACTACCATTCTAGATCATGTGTGATGCAAGTGACGTCGCTATTGGAGCTGTTCTAGGGTAGAGAGTCGACAAGGTACCTCATGTTATTTATTATGCTTCAAGAACTCTAGATGCTGCTCAAAAGAACTACACCACCACAGGAAAAGAGAAGCTTGTCGTTGTCTTTGCTTTGGAGAAGTTTCGCCCATACATCTTGGGATCTAAGGTGATAATCTACTCCGATCATGCTGCATTGAGATATCTCATGTCAAAGAAAGAAGCAAAAGCTAGGCTTATGCGATGACTTTTGTTATTTCAAGAATTTGATATCGAAATAAAGGATAAGAAAGGAGCAGAAAAC
Source organism: Corchorus capsularis (assembly GCA_001974805.1). Taxonomy (NCBI): domain Eukaryota; kingdom Viridiplantae; phylum Streptophyta; class Magnoliopsida; order Malvales; family Malvaceae; genus Corchorus; species Corchorus capsularis. The sequence goes on along the minus strand of AWWV01015896.1, from coordinate 35,170 downwards.
GTCGTTGTCGATCATCTAAGCAGAATTGAAGGCAAGGAAGAAGAGACTGCAATCAATGAAGCACTACCCTTTGAAGACTTGTTTGCCATTTATCAACTTCCCTGGTATGCTGATATTGTCAATTACTTGATTGTTCGTCGCCTTCCCCCAGATCTTAGTAAAGGAGCCAAGTTGAAGATCATAAGTGATGCTAAGTATTATCTTTGGGATGATCCATATTTATATAGATATGGTTCTGACCAAGTTATGAGAAGGTGCATCCTTGATAATGAGGTTCAATCCGTTTTGAAGTTTTGCCACAACTATGAATGTGGAGGCTACTTTGGACACAAGAAGACAACAAGGAAGATTTTGGATTGCAAATACTATTGGCCTAAAATCTTTAAAGATTCCTATGAATTCTGCAAGACTTGTCCACGCTGTCAAATGGTTGGAAACATGTCGAAAAGGAATTAAATGATTCAATCACCTATATTCGTTGTTGAAATCTTCGATGTATGGGGAATTGATTTCATGGGACCTTTTTCCCCATCAGATAAGAAGAATTACATTCTTCTAGCTGTGGACTATGTTTCCAAATGGGTTGAAGCTATTGCTATGGAGAAAAATGATGCAAGAACAGTGGTCAAATTCTTGAAGAATAATATTCTTCATCGATTTGGGATACCAAGACTCCTTATCAGTGATCGTGGAACTCACTTCTGCAACAAGATTGTGCAAGCATTAGTTGAAAAATATGGAGTTAGCCATAAGGTGTCTACTTCATATCATCCTCAAACCAGTGGTCAAGCTGAAGTATCTAATCGTCAAGTGAAGCTGATTTTGGAGAAGACAGTCAATGTTCAAAGAAAAGATTGGAGTATGCGACTAGGAGATGCTTTATGGGCCTATCGTACAGCTTACAAGACACCACTTGGTATGTCCCCATATCGAATTGTGTTTGGTAAGCCGTGTCACCTTCCTGTGGAGATAGAACACAAAGCATGGTGGGCAGTAAAACAATGCAATCTCGACTTTGACAAAGCTGGAATTCAAAGGATGCTACAATTACAAGAACTTGAAGAAATAAGAAATGAAGCATATGAGAATTCAAGGATGTACAAGGAGACGACCAAGGCGATACATGACAAAGGAATTTTGCGAAGATCGTTTCATGAAAGTCAAAAGGTTCTGTTGTACAACAACAGAGTGAAGCTTTTTCCTAGAAAATTACGAACAAGATGGTGAGGACCTTATGAAGTAGTCAAAGTCTATCCTAATGGACCTGTCGATATTCAGAATCCAGAAACCAAGGTGCAAAACAAAGTCAATGGACAAAGACTCAAGCCGTTCTTCGAGCCAACGGCAACACTTTCCATTGAAGAAATTAAATTGGAAGATCCAATTTATCTTCCAACTTGAGATTGAAGAAAGGGAAAGTCGAGCTAATGACTTTAAACAAGCGCTTGTTTGGAGGCAACCCATCAATTTTAAGTTTTTACTATTTTTCTTTTATTTAAAAAAAAAAGGAAGCAAGGAACCATGACCGGTCATGGCTCGGTACATGCCGCACCAACCCGAGCTATAGCTCGGGTATGACCAGGCCAATGTCGTGCCAGGCCAGCCTGATGCCGTGCCACTGCCAGACCATTCCGCGCCAGACCAGGACGCAACCAAGTCAACACTAGGACATGTCGGACATTCTGCATATCCACTCGTTCCATGCCGCGCCAATTCCGTGCCACCAATCCTAATAGGTAAGGGACTCCTATTCCAGGTATGTTTCTAACTATTCTCTTTAGACTTTATCACATATTAAGGCACCTCTCCTTCCCTCTTTTTAAAGCTATCCAGGTATGCTTCTTGAACTTTCTCTCTTTATTTTTGGTAAACTACCTTTACATGAACTAATTTCTTGATTACTTTTACATTGAGAACAATGTGAATTTTAAGTGCCGGGGGGGGGGGGTGATTACTTGATATAGGTGAATAATTGAGTGATATGTTAGTTTTTGATTGCATGAGAACCTAGGACGGGATTTGGATTGTTTTTGGACTGATCTTTTATTTCCTCAATTTTTGAAAAAGTTTTTCGACAAATTGATTTTTGGAAGACAAAATTTCGAAAATTTTCAAACTTTTTGATTTTTCATGCATATATTGAGTTATTGATTTAATTATGATTGATGAATGCTTAGAATTTTTAAGAATGCTTTTTTCATTAATTCATTTATAGCATGTTGTTTGATTTCTTAGAATTAGGTATAATTGAAGTCTGTGATATGATCTTATTCATTCATTGCTTTTATGACTATCTATTTCTAGAACTTGTATTGAATCTTGATTGAAATTGCAATTAAGAAAGCATGCTATGAATATGTCAAGAATAAGTGTGGGGGACTATCTATATAAAGGGTAATTACAATTGTTGTCATAAAAGAAGTGATTTCATGTAAGAGGAGAAGAGGTATTTTTGTTAAAAAAAAACTCCATTGTTGTCACTTTTCTCTTTAACAAAAGGAGTTAGTAACCCTTGGGAAGAGGATAAGAGGCATGGAATAACAGAAATATTGTCCCTCTGAAAAATAAGAGTGCTAGTAGCCTCAAAATAAAAATAACCCCTAAACATGAACACTTCAGAGGTTGGTAACCTCATTTTTCTAAAAACCAATTACCCTTAAAAACTATTATAACCCACATGAACCCTTGATTTATTTATGATATTGTAATCTTTTGAGTAATGGAGAGAAAGATGAAGATGCAAGCCTATAGGAAGAAGTAGTTAAAGAAGTGAAGGATGGTAAGTGATTAGAGCTACTTTGATTATGACTACTTAAGAATGATGATGCTTGTTATTTCTTCATCTTTGGATTAAGTATTGTTATTGTTCTTTGCTATTTTGATTTCATGATTAAGTTGATTCTTTGATATATATGTGAATTCAAATTGATCTTTTGAAAAATTGATTTTTGATTAACTTACACATTGATTTTGCTAAGGGACTAGCAAAGTTCAAGTGTGGGGGAAATTATGATCGAGCCAAAAACAACCCTATTTTTATGGCTATTTTACTATGTTTTGGGGTCTATTTATGCTCTAATTTACCTTATTTTTTTAATATTTGTGCTTTGAGTCTTTAAAAGATGTGAAATTGGAAATTTGTTAATTTTCACTACTTTTGGAGCTATTTTGATGACTTTTCACACAGATATGAGCAAAGTAATTTTGAGTATAGATTTGGAGATTCGAAGTTCGTGTTTGAAGATTTCTTGAAGACAATTTGAAGACTTGAAGATTATTGAAGAATTATTTCAAAAAGCAATAATTGAAGATTGGAGCTTTAAATGCGAAGGATTGAAGACAAGCCCTGAAGAAGCCCGGAAGCTTTGGATTTTTGGATATTTTATATGGGATAATACCCAGCCCATATAAATCTACAATTGGAGTTAAAATCCCAATTTGTGGGCTTAATATCCAAAGGAATATCCAAATCCCGCAATTTCCCGCAGATTTGCGATTTAATCCCTGATTCAGTGCAGTCCCGGTAAAAAGGGCATAACTTTCTGCTCAGATGTCCATTTTAGGCTCATGAGTAGCCGTTGGAAAGCTAACTCCGAGATCTACAACTTTCCTTTGAAGTTCAAAGCCCAGTTCTGCCGTCTTCAAGCCCAAAATTGATGTCGAAGTTGCTGTGGGATTTCTGGAAATTTCAGGATCCTACTTTCACTTGGATTTTGACCCTAGGAAGACTTTTAAGCCAACTTGGAGACCAAGTGATCGTGTCGTCTATGACCATAAAAATAATCACCACATAACTAACTAGAATAGCTAGGGCACGTAGGGGTCGAATCCCACAGAGAAGGTTTATGTGATGAACAATTAAAAGATAGAAAGATCTTTTCCAAAAATCAAACAGAAAACAGGGGATTGTAAATATCAATTATAAAGAAAACAATTAAACTAAAAATAAAGCAAAGCAAATCTAAATCTAAATCTAAATCTAAAGCAGATTATAAAACAAATTATTAAAGCAAACAATAATTAAAAAGCATACTTCTTCACCAGTGGTTTCATTCAATCAAATTAACTATGGATCCTTGATTTAAAAGGTGAATTTCGCATCTTATTCTTGACTGACAACTGATATAGGTTTCCCAACATGTATTTTAGATAAGAGGCCGATTAAAGCTGCAGTTATCTCTATTATTCCTTCAGTGATCGATTACTTTCTTAGGGCTTAAAGACCACTTGAGAACAAAGCATTAAGAACAGTTAATTTTACACACACGCCTACAAGTAGAACCATACGAAGAGAAATTTCTCGCCCTCCGGTAGACAAATACCCATTAAGCAGCGATTAAACAAACCTAATTTGCTACGTACAATCAAACTTGAGTGATTAATTCTAAGTATGATCTAGCCATAGATCTTCCTCTTACATCGTTAGTCGCCATATAATTCAGAGAAGATTCAGAATCATAAAATTATTCTAGGGTTTTGACTACTATCATCAAGAACTTAACAAAAAATTATAAGTATAGAAATCTCACCATAATCAATTGATTGAATTCACCAAAGGATCAGAAGTATTAAGAATTTAGCTACTCATGGAGTTAGGAAAATCCATGAGAGGCATAAGAATACTTACAAGATTGGGGAGGAACGATTTCTCCCCCTTGAAACCCTAGGGACGTCGACTCCCTCTATTGCTAGAGAGGGTGTTGACTTCTCCCCCTTCTAAAACTAGAGAAAAACCTAAAAACTAAACAAAGGTAGAAAAAGAGAATTATCTAAATCTATGATGTGAAGAATTGTGTATGCATGTGTGTGTGATTTGTGATACAGGAGGTGGCTATTTATACTAGAGGAATAGGGTAGGACGGTTTAGCCTTTTCTTGGTCTCCAAGTAGGATTAGGTGTCATCCTAGAGTAGACTCCAAGTTAGATGAGGACTCTAGAATTTTCTGGAATTTTCTGGAATTAAGCAGCAACTTCGACTTCGATTTCGGGCTTGAATATGGCAGATCTGGGCTTTGCACTTTAAAAGAAAGTTGTAGAGCTCGGAGTTAGCTTTCCAACAGCTACTCATGGGCTTAAAACGGACATCTGAGAAGAAAGTTATGGCCTTCCTACGAAGACTGCGCTGAAATCGGGCTTATATCGAAAATCTGCGGGATTATTGCGGGATTCGGATATTCTTTTGGATATTAGGCCTATTAATTGGAATTTTAACTCCAATTATAGGTTTATATGGGCTGAGTATATTCCCATATAAATAATCCAAAAATCCTCAACTTCAGGGCTTCTTCTGGACTTGGCTTCAATTCTTTGCAATAAAGCTCCAAATCTTCAATTTTGCCTCTTGAATTAATTCTTCAATTATCTCCAAATCTTCAAAATATCTTCAATCACGAACTTTGCATCTTCAAATCTTCATTCCAAATGGCTAAATCCATAGTTGAGTAAAAAGTCTCCAAAATAGCTCCAAAAAGAATGAAAAACAATAAGTTTTCACTTTTCTTGTCTTCAGGACCTAAAAACACAAATACTAGCAAAATAGGGTAAAAACACATATAAAAATAGCAAAAAGTATATAAAAATAGCTATAAAAATATGCATAATTTGAGTTCGATCATAATTTCCCCCACACTAAATCTTTGCCAGTCCCTAGGAAACTAGTGTAGACAAACAAAAATTAAGATTTAAGATTATGAGTCTTGTTCAAATCTTTTGAAAAACTTTGAATCACATACATATATCAAGGATCAATTCAATTATGAAATCAGAATAACAAAGAATATTAAGAGTATCCAATTCAATAGATCAAGATATAGCAAGCATCCTCATTCTTAAGTAACCATAATCAAAGTAGCTTTAATCACTTATCATTTATCACAACTATAACTACTTCTTTCTATAAGCTTATGCCTTCATCGTTATCTCCACTACTCAAACAATTGCATATCAGGAATACAAATCAAGAATTTCACATGGGTTATACTAGTTTTCAAAGGGTAATTTTTTAGAAAAGTGAGGTTATTAACCTCAAAGTGTTCATGCTTAGGGGTTACTAACGCCCTTTATTTTATTTTTGTGAGGCTACTAGCACTCTAGAGGGACAATACTTTTGCCGATCCATGCCTCTTATCCTCTTCCCAAGGGTTACTAACTCCTTTTGTTTAAAGAGAAGAGTGACAGCAATGGATATATTTTTAATTTAAGGCAAAAGATATCTCTTCTGCTCTTCCATGAAAAACACTCTTGTTTTTATGAAAAAGATTTTTTTAACTACCCTTCTAATATAGATAGTCCCCCACACTTATTTTTGACATATTCATAAAATACTCTTATAAGTGTAGTTTCAATAAAAATTAAACATGAGTTCTAGAAATAGGCAATCATAGAAATAATCCATGGCAAGTAATTATCACAGACTTCAATTATACCTAATCTAAGAAATAAGATATCATACTATAAATAAATCAGTGAATCAATCATTCTTAAGAATTCAAAGCAATCATCAATCAAAAATCAAATCAATCGATCAATATAAGCATATAAAATCAAAATTTTGTCAAAATTTTCGAAAAAATTATACCAATTTTATCAATTTTATGCATATAGACTCACTCCCCCACACTTAAAAGATACATTGTCCCCAATGTATTAACAAGCGTGGAAAATCAAAGCAAAAATATGTATGCATCTTTTAATCCTAATTAACCTATATAACCTATATCTATATGTATCGTATATGAAAGAAAAAATCAATCAAAGCATTGCAAGAAAAAGATAGGGTTAAAGAAAGCTTCTCTATTCTCCAAGCATAGGCTCCAATTGGATATCTTCATATTGATGAAAAACTTCTTTTTCTCCTTTGGTATGGAAAATCCTAAAAAAGAAAAGAAAAATAAAACAAAGAAAATATTAAGGGTTAGAAAAAATAATATTGGGTTGCCTCCCAATAAGCACCTTTCTTTAAGATCTTTGGCTAGACTGCCTTAAAGAAGGTTATTCTTCAAGGGTGAAGGAATTTTGGGTGTAATCCTTCAACAGGTCCTCGATAACTCTACTCTCTTCAATGATTTTGATAGTTTCAAGTTGAATTTTATCAAGACTTGAAAAGATCAAAGCATTAGGCGATGACATAGTTGTAACTCGGCATGGTGCGGCAATGGCTCGTGGTGGCTCGGTGAGGCGCGCGGATGGCATGGCATTGGCCGGGCATGGTGCGCGGACATGGCCGGGCATGGCTTGGTGTCGACATGGTTGGAAGCTTGCATGGCTGGTTGCGAGGTGCTGGTGGCGCGGCTAGGTGCGGACAAGGCCGAGCATGGCATGGGCGGCTGCGCGGCAGGAGCGGGCAAGGCCGAGCATGGCCGGGCAGGCTGCACAGATGGCGCGGCAGTGACCTGGCTGGGCCGGGCAGGCGGCACGGCAGAGGCTAGTGGCGTCCGAGCATGTGGCTCGGGTGTGGCCGGGCTAGGCGCGGCAAGGCTTGATGTCGCACAAGCTTGGGATGCCTTGGCCGGTGTTGGCCGGCCATGTGAGGTCGATGGCCGGGCTGCAGCCAGGCATACTGGCTTGTGTGGCACGGGCTTAACCGGGCTGAGTCCTTGAACAGCTTCCTTCGATGCATTGGTTATCATCTGGGCAAAATTCTCCATTATCTCGTATATGTTAGTAGTGCTGTGATCGAATAGGGGAATATAGATAAGAGTGTCGACAGACAATCGATCAGAAGCTCTTGATCCTTGGTAGAAGATTTGAACCAATCTTCTTTGATCATTACCATGATGAGGATGTGCAGCAAATAGCTTCTTAAACCTTTGCCAAAATTGGGGAAAATTCTCCAATTTACGTTGAAGAATGCTTGCAACTTTAGCTCGATGTTCAAGGTCTATATCTTGCTTCTTAGTTGAATTGCTTGGTTGATCGATCTTCAGGGGCGGTTGAACTTCTTTGTTGTTGACTTCTGGCTCCTTCTTGGTTTCTTTTGCTCGATCTTTCTTCTCATGGGAGGTTGAAGAATTCGTCCTCCGAGATAATTCTTCAAGGGCATTGAATGCTTTCTCCGGGGTTCTTTCATGCAGTGGTTTTATACTGAAAGAATCAACAAGAACTCGATCTTTAAGTCCCAATCCTCCATAGAAGAATTGGATTAAAATTTCTTCCTTGAATCCATGATTAGGGCAATCGGCACACAGCTGTTTGAATCTCCTCCAAAATTGGTGGAAAGTCTCGTTGTAGCGTTGTCGAATGTCCATTATCCTTTGTCTTCCTTTGGAAATCCGATCAGGCTTTGTTGATGAAGAATCTTCAATAGCTCCTTTCTTAAAAAACTTAGAACTTATAACGTAAACAAAATTGTTAGATTTTAACGACACTTGAGATGAAATTCTAGGATGGATGACTTCACCATCAAATTCCATGGTCAATGAACCATTAAATACATCAATCTTGGTATGAGAAGTCTTTAGGAAAGGTCTTCCTAATAAAAGAGGACATTGATCTTTCGAATACTCCATATCCATGGTGAATATGTCGATTGGAAAAATCAGATGTTCAACTTTAATTAAGATATTCTCTAAAACACCTTTGGGATAAACCAAAGATCCGTCAGCTAATTGCAGAACAACATCAGTTTTCTTCAATGGACCAAGATTTAAAGATTTGTAGAAAGAATAAGGCATCACGCTTAAAGAAGCACCAAGATCAAGCATCGCATTTTCTATAATACTTCTTCCAATAGAACAAGTAATAGAAAACGTACCTGGATCTTTGCACTTAGGAGGTAAACTCTTTTGAAGCACAGCAGAGACATTAGCTCCAGCGCTTACTTTACCTTGTAATCTCTTCTTATTGGTACAAAGTTGCTTGAGAAACTTTGCATAATTTGGTATTTGTTGAATGGCATCAAGAAGTGGGATGTTGACCTCAACTTTTCGAAATATCTCCAAAATATCTTGATCATCATCTTCTTTCTTTGATTTCTTCAATCTTGATTGAAAAGGAATTAGGTTGGAATCGGTTTTAGGCTTGTTGGAATCGCACACACCTTTTCCTTTGCGTTGAATTACGGCATCATCCTTGTTTGAATCTTCAATCGGCGCAGCTTCTTTATTTTTGGGTTCATCTTCAATCTTGATTTCGGCATGCTCTTGTAAATCTTCTTTGGTGTAGTTCGACTCTCCTTTTTCTTGTTGATGTGCGGCATGGGTTGGATAAGGGTCTTTCAACTCTTTTCCACTCCTTAAAGAAATTGCACTGACATTCTCTCTAGGAGGTACCTTTGATTGTGATGGAATCCTTGTTGACCTTGTGTCTTGAGATCACTCAAATCACTGCTAATTGGCTTATTTGCTTTCTCATCATCTCCATAGCTTCCTTGATTTGTTGTAACTCAATGGCTTGTGAAGTTTGAAAATTAGGTCTTTGAAAATTCGGCCTTCCTTGAAAATTACCTTGGTTCCCATATTGTTGACTCGGTTGTTCAGGTCTCCAATAAGGTTCAGGCTTCCTTTGATAAGCTCCTTGTAATCCCACGACATTGACTCCTTGTTTGTTGTCTTCCAAAGTCGCACAAACCCTTGGCACACTTGAAAAATTCACATGGAACAAATCAGTGAGCAAAGCGATTTACTGATTCGTTTCATGAAGTTGTTGCTCCAATGAGGTGGAATAGGTAGAAACTTCATTAATTCTTCTTGTAGGGCCTTCTCTTGAATAGTCTTCTCGAGATCCATATTGTTGAGTGTTTGCAGCCATGTTTTCCACTAAAGACCAAGCTTCGGTAGGAGTTTTGTCGATGAAGGCTCCTCCACTTGCAGAATCGATAGAAAATCTGTCAAACGGTAGTAATCCTTCGTAGAAGTACTGGATCAGCAACTGTTCATTGATTTGGTGATTGGGGCAGCTCACACAAAGTGTTTTGAAACGTTCCCAATATTCATGCATTGTTTCTCCATGGCGTTGCTTAATTCCACAAATCTCCTTCCTTATACTTGATGCTTTATGTGCAGGAAAGTACTTTTCCAAGAACAGCTTCTTAAGGCACGTCCAAGATGTGATTGAACCAGTGGGTAAAAGGTACAACCAATCTTTTGCTCGGTCCATAAGAGTGAACGGAAAGGTTCTTAACATGAATTGATCTTCACGAATACCTTGAATACTTGTAGATGCGCAGGCAATCTGGAAATCAGTAAGATGTCGGTGAGGATCTTCTCCAGGCAAACCGTGAAATTTGGGTAAAATCTGAATAAATCCAGAATTAATTTCAAAGTTTTCAGTTGTATTTGGATATTGGATGGCTAAGCGTTTGGTGTTGACGTTTGGTGCAGCTAACTCTCTCAGAGTTTTGGGTTGTTCTTCTTCAGCCATATCTTCTGACGATGTTGAAACAGAAGATCTAGGAGAACTTGGTTGAGAACTTGAATCAGATGTCTCCTCTTCTTGTTGTAATCGGCTTTGTGTCTTCTTCTTCTCCTGAAATAGTGTTCTTTCAGGCTCAGGATTGAATTCTAAACCTTCAGTACTACTACTTCTTGTCTTTGGTATGCAGTTTCCTAGAAAAATCAAACAAAACTAAAAAGAAAAATTAGCAGTAACAGTTCTTAAATAAAAAAATTAAAAGCAGAAACAGAAAATAAAAATATTTTTTTAATTATATAAAAGGAAAAACGGAAAAAGAAAATTTTTTTTTTCAAAAAAATCGGAAACCCTAATTTTAAAAACGAAAATATAAAATTTTTTTTTGAAATTTTAAAACGGAAAAACCTTTTTTTTATCGACGCAAAAACAAATTTTTTTTTAAATCGCAAAAACTTTTTTTGTTTTTTTAGAAAAAACGCAAAAACAAAAACAAAACAAAAACTAATTTTTGGATCTAATCTCTCTTCACTTTTTCTCAATTCAATTCCCTTCCCCGGCAATGGCGCCAAAATTTATGGCGTATCGTGCAGGGACCGTAAAAATAATCCCCACAATTAACTAACTAGAATAGCTAGGGCAAGTAGGGGTCGAATTCCACAGAGAAGGTTTATGTGATGAACAATTAAAAGATAGAAAGATCTTTTCCAAAAATCAAACAGAAAACAGGGGATTGTAAATATCAATTATAAAGAAAACAATTAAACTAAAAATAAAGCAAAGCAAATCTAAATCTAAATCTAAATCTAAAGCAGATTATAAAACAAATTATTAAAGCAAACAATAATTAAAAAGCATACTTCTTCACCAGTGGTTTCATTCAATCAAATTAACTATGGATTCTTGATTTAAAAGGTGAATTTCGCATCTTATTCTTGACTGACAACTGATATAGGTTTCCCAACATGTATTTTAGATAAGAGGCCGGTTAAAGCTGCAGTTATCTCTATTATTCCTTCAGTGATCGATTACTTTCTTAGGGCTTAAAGACCACTTGAGAACAAAGCATTAAGAACAGTTAATTTTACACACATGCCTACAAGTAGAACCATACGAAGAGAAATTTCTCGCCCTCCGGTAGACAAATACCCATCAAGCAGCGATTAAACAAACCTAATTTGCTACATACAATCAAACTTGAGTGATTAATTCTAAGTATGATCTAGCCATAGATCTTCCTCTTACATCGTTAGTGGCCATATAATTCAGATAAGATTCAGAATCATAAAATTATTCTAGGGTTTTGACTACTATCATCAAGAACTTAACACAAAATTATAAGTATAGAAATCTCACCATAATCAATTGATTGAATTCACCAAAGGATCAGAAGTATTAAGAATTTAGCTACTCATGGAGTTAGGAAAATCCATGAGAGGCATAAGAATACTTACAAGATTGGGGAGGAACGATTTCTCCCCCTTGAAACCTTAGGGACGTCGACTCCCTCTATTGCTAGACAGGGTGTCGACATCTCCCCCTTCTAAAACTAGAGAAAAACCTAAAAACTAAAGAAAGATAGAAAAAGAGAATTATCTAAATCTATGATGTGAAGAATAGAGGAATAGGGGAATAGGGTAGGACGGTTTAGCCTTTTCTTGGTCTCCAAGTAGGATTAGGTGTCATCCTAGAGTAGACTCCAAGTTAGATGAGGACTCTAGAATTTTCTGGATTTTTCTGGAATTAAGCAGCAACTTCTACTTCGATTTAGGGCTTGAATATGGAAGATCTGGGCTTTGCACAAAAGAAAGTTGTAGAGCTCGGAGTTAGCTTTCCAACGGCTACTCATGGGCTTAAAATGGACATCTGAGCAGAAAGTTATGGCCTTTCTACGAAGACTGCGTTGAAATTGGGCTTATATTGCAAATCTGCGGAATTATTGCGGGATTTGGATATTCTTTTGGATATTAGGCCTATTAATTGGAATTTTAACTCCAATTATAGGTTTATATGGGCTGAGTATATTCCCATATAAATAATCCAAAAATCCTCAACTTCAGGGCTTCTTCTAGACTTGGCTTCAATTCTTTGCAATAAAGCTCCAAATCTTCAATTTTGCTTCTTGAATTAATTCTTCAATTATCTTTAAATCTTCAAAATATCTTCAATCACGAACTTCGCATCTTCAAATCTTCATTTGAAATGGCTAAATCCATAGTTGAGTAAAAAGTCTCAAAAATAGCTCCAAAAAGAGTGAAAAACAATAAGTTTTCACTTTTCTTGTCTTCAGGACCTAAAAACACAAATACTAGCAAAATAGGGTAAAAACACATATAAAAATAGCTATAAAAATATGCATAATTTGAGCTCGATCACCAAGTCAGCCCCTAGAACATTCTAGAGTCCTATCCTAAGTCTAATAGGAGTCTTTAGGTTATTTTTTCACAGTAAATAGCCACCTTAGGTCTAGATTTTGATGTATTCTATTCCCATAAGAAAATATTGTAGATTTGCTTGAAGATTTGGAGGAGATAGCCTAGGAGCCGCCACCCCCTCTTCTTCTTCATCCATAGATAAGTTCTCTTCTTCTTATTTGTGGATGCTTACTCAATTCATGAGTGAGTAATCCTTTTCTTTTCTCCAATGTAGAATTTAATTGATCTCTTGACTTATATCATGGTGAGATTTTGTGCTTATATATGAATATAGTTTAGGGTGTTTCTTAGATCTCTGTTTTAATTCTATGTTTCTTGTTTTGATGGGTTGGAGTCGACACTACCTTGATAAATTAGGTTAACATTAGCTAAATTAAGTCTAGATCTAATACTTCAGATTTAATTGTTTGTAGTAATTGGAGGAGAACTAATACTTCCTTCCAAGAGAGATAAGAATCAATAGGTGAGTAATTGCTTGTTGTGCTTGTTGATAAATTACTAGTTCTTAATGCTTTGTTCTTAACAAATCTCTAAGCCCTAATAAGGTAATTGATTGTTATGAATGAAAGGGATAAATTAAGCTGGAAAAGAGACCTTTTATCTAATTTGGTAATTTCAGATTTAATTCCAAACAAGCTATCCAATGTTTTCATAATTTTTAGATATCAATGATCCATGATTTATTGTCAAGAAGGATATTAATTCTATGTTGGAGGGTTTTCTTTAATTGTTTTCTCAATTTATTCTCTGCTTTTTAATTAATTGTTTTCTTTAATTTTCTTGGCTGCTTTCTTAGGTAATTTTACTTGTTTGCTAGATTTAATTCAATTGTACTTCCAAAATTCTCTTTATTTATTTTGTTTTTAATAAGAAAAAGAATAATAACCTATCTCTCTGTGGGATCGACCCCTACTTGCCCTAAATATTTTTGGTTAGTAATTATTGGGATTATTTTTATGATTGCTGACGACCGATCAGCGCGACATAGCTCGGTCCTGGCTCGGTGCGGCATGGGTTAAGGCCTGGCTGCGGCATGCTGTTTGCTTGGTGTTGCGCGGGCTGGTGCTCGGATGTGGCCAGCTGTGGTCTAGCCTACGCGGGCAGTTGGGGCGCGGCATGGCTCGGTTGTTGTTGCATGGTGCGGTAATGCCGAGCCATAGCCGGCCATGCATGGTAGTTGCCTCGGTGTTAGTCGAGCAGTGGCATGGAGATGGCGCGGTAATGCCGAGCCATAGCCGGCCATGCATGCCTACTAACCGAGTTACAACCGCGTATGCATGGACTAAGGCTTGGTGCTTGGTACTTCTTACTCCTTGGATAAATTCTCTCCAATTTAGTGAAGAAGATTCATAAAAGCTAAAAATATAATTTTAAAATTAAAATTGGGTTGCCTCCCAACAAGCGCTTGTTTAAAGTCATTGGCTTGACTTTCCCTTTCTTTAAATTCTTAAGTTGGAAGATAAATTGGTTCTTCTAACTCAATTTCTTCAATCAAATCTACTGAAAATGGCTCAAAGAAAGGTCTAAGTCTTTGTCCATTGACCTTATGCTGACTTTTCTTAGTTGGGCTATAAATATCCACAAATCCATTAGGATACACTTTTAAAACTTCAAAAGGACCAGCCCATCTCGATTTTAATTTTCCAGGAAAACCTTTTACTGAGCTTGTGAACAACAAAACCTTTTGACCTTCATGGAATGTTCTCCTTAATATCCTTTGATCATGTAAGGTTTTTTTCTTTTCCTTATAAATCCTTGAATTTTCATAAGCTTCATTCCTAATTTCTTCAAGCTCTTGTAACTGTAGAATTCCAGCTTTGTCAAAGTTAAGATTGCATTACTTAACTGCCCACCATGCTTTGTGTTCTATCTCCACAGATAGATGACATGGTTTTCCAAACACAATTCTGTAAGGGGACATACCTAGAGGTGTCTTATAGGCTGTACGATAAGCCCATAAAGCATATCTTAGTCACATACTCCAATCTTTTCTTTGAACATTAACTGTTTTCTCCAAAATCAGCTTCACTTGACGATTGGATATTTCAGCTTGACCACTGGTTTGAGGATGATATGAAGTAGATACCCTATGGCTAACTCCATATTTTTCAACCAGTGATTGTACAATCTTGTTGCAAAAGTGAGTTCCACGATCACTAATGAAGGCTCTTTGAATCCCAAACCTATAAAGAATGTTATTCTTTATAAATTTGACTACTGTCTTTGCATCATCTTTCTTCGTAGCTACAGCTTCTACCCATTTAGAAACATAGTCCACGGCTAAAAGGATGTAATTCTTCTTATCTGATGGAGGGAAAGGTCCCATGAAATCAATTCCCCATACATCGAAGATTTCAACAACGACTATAGGAGATTTAATCATCTGATTCCTTTTGAATATGCTTCCAACTTTCTGACAGCGTGGACAAGTCTTGCAATGTTCATAAGAATCTTTGAAGAGTGTAGGCCAATAGAATCCACAATCCAAGATCTTTCTTGTGGTCTTCTTATGTCCAAAGTGGCCTCCACATTCAAAGCTATGGTAGAATTTTAAAACTGATTGGACTTGGTGATCTGGAATACATCTTCTCATAACTTGATCAGATCCATGTCTCCATAAGTACGGATCATCCCATAAATAATACTTGGCATCACTTATGATCTTCAATTTCTTCCACTTGCTAAGATCTGGAGGTAAGCGACGAGCAACTAAGTAGTTAACTATATCAGCATACCAAGGAACTTGAGAAACGACAAACAAATCTTCAAAGGGTAGTGCTTCATTGATTGCAGTTTCCTCTTCCTTGTCTTCCATTCTATTGAGATGATCAGCAACAACGTTTTCTGCTCCTTTCTTGTCCCTTATTTCGATATCAAATTCTTGAAATAACAAAAGCCATCGCATAAGCCTAGCATTTTCTTCTTTCTTTGTCATAAGATATCTCAATGCAGCATGATCGGAATAGATTATCACCTTAGATCCTAGAATATATGGTCAAAACTTCTCCAAAGCAAAGACAACAGCAAGCATCTCTTTTTCTGTGGTGGTGTAGTTCTTTTGAGCGGCATCTAGAGTTCTTGAAGCATAATAGATAACATGAGGTACCTTATCAATTTTCTGACCTAGAACAGCTCCAATAGCAACGTCACTTGCATCACACATGATTTCGAACGACAGTTTCCAATCAGGTGGCTTCACAATTGGAGTGGTGGTGAGGGCAGTCTTCAATTTGTCAAAAGCTTCCTTGCAATCATCTCCAAATTCGAACTCTACATCTTTCTGAAGTAATCTACACATTGCTGCTGAGATTTTTGAGAAATTTTTGATAAATCTTCTGTAGAATCCAGCATGGCCTAAGAATGAACGAATACCTTTGACACATGTTGGATAAGGGAGGTTCTGGACAACATTGACCTCGGCTTTGTCGACTTGCATTCCCTCTTTGGACACTACATGGCCTAGCACAATGCCTTGTTCTACCATGAAGTGGCACTTCTCAGCATTCAATACCAACTTGGTTTCAACACACCTTTTTAAGATGAGTTCTAGATTATTAAGGCATTGATTAAAGCTATTTCCATAGACTGTGAAATCGTCCATGAATACTTCCATCTTATATCCCGCATAATCTTGAAAGATGCTCATCATACACCTTTGAAAAGTTCCAGGTGTATTGCATAAACCAAAAGGCATTCTTGTGTAGGCATACGTACCAAAAGGACATGTAAAGGTGGTCTACTCTTGATCTTCAGGTGCTATTGGAATCTGGAAGTATCCTGAATATCCATCCAGAAAACAATAGTAGGATTTGCAGGCTAATCTTTCCAACATCCGGTCTATGAATGGCAATGGAAAGTGATCCTTCCTTGTGGCAGAATTCAGCTTTCTGTAGTCGATACATACTCGCCATCCATTTTGTAGTCTTTGAGGAACTAGCTCTCCTTCTTTGTTTTCTACGGCGGTGAATCCAGACTTCTTTGGAACTACTTGGACAGGGCTGACCCATTTACTATCTGATATAGCATAAATGAGACCAGCTCCAAGTAATTTGAGAACTTCTTCTTTGACAACTTCAGCAAGATTTGGATTCAGTCTTCTTTGTGGCTGTCGAACTGCTACTGCATTGTCTTCAAGTCGAATCCTATGGATGCATACAATAGGACTTATTCCTTTGATATCAGCTACAGTCCATCCAATTGCTTCCTTGTATTCTTTCAAAACTCTGATTAGTTGTTCTTCTTGTAAATCATTCAATTTACTTGAAATAACAACAGGCAGTGTCTCATTGTCTCCAAGGAAAACATGCTTCAAGCCTTCAGGAAGTGGTTTCAATTTGACTTCTGGAGGTTGAATGATAGATGGCAAAGGCTTGGGCGTTGGCTCTAGGCTGATATAGGATACTAACTCCATCTCTCTCTGTTGATCCTAAATCTTTAACGGCTTCTGCTACTTCTTCTGGCATTTGGACTTCTGCTTCCTCGACATCTTTTCGTCGTAAACTCTTAGTAAGTACAACTTCAAGTTTATCTTCTTGATTGAGTGGTTGTACTTGTTCAGAGCAGACATCAATTGTGTCAATGGCAAAGATGGAATGGATCTCAGCAGGAGCTTTCATGGCTTCATTAATATTGAATGTAATTGGCTTCCCATCAAATTCCATACTGATTGTTCCATCTTGTGCTTCAAACTTCATCCTTGCTAATGTTAGAAACGGTCTTCCTAACAGTAGTGGCAATTGAGGTAGATGTAGATCATCTTCACTCATCTTCAGGACATAGAAGTCTGCAGGAAAAGCAAAATCTCCTATTTGCACTAAAACATCGTCGAAACGTTCGGGTTCGGGGAACCCTGCCGAAACGACTTGGAAAAGACGAGTCGCCACTAATCTTTTTTTCTAGGTGTGATTAGCCACCTATCCATCAACCTAATGGTCTAATGAGGTCTCAAGCTTGGCATGGACCCACTAAACCTAATGTCTGGTCTCGTAACCTAAATTTAGGTTCGGGAGTCGGTTACGCCTGGGGAAGGATCAGCACCCCAGAGCGCCCGTCAAATGACGGTACCTTTAGTCTAATCTAAATCTAACGGGTTTAATATTTAACGGTTGCTTTTAATCCTTAATCTTAATTATTATAAAAGGGTTATAAAAGAAAGTGAAATCACTTTTTAAAACCCCTGTCGAGAATTCGAAGAATACGATCGAACAATCGTCGGTCAATTCTGTGTTCGATTCTCTTTCACTGTCTGTTCTCTTGTTGATCTTTTTCTCTTCGAAAAAGAAATTTTGAAAATGCTGTGATAAAACCTTTTATTATCTTTTTTTTTGTTTTTTTTTTCAAAACTTGATCAATTTTATTAATTTCCAAAAGTCTTCTCTTGGATTTTAAAACATTTATTTCCAAAAGTCTTCTTTTGGTTTTGCTAAAAAACATTTATTTTCCAAAAGTCTTCTCTTGGAATTGCTTAAATAGAAAACATTCTTTTTGAAAATGCTTACCTCAAAAACTCTTTGATTACCATTTTTAATTTTTGAAAATTGAATAAGAGAACATGGTTTTGAAAATGCTTTTGAAAAAATCTTTTTTGTATTTTCTTAATTGTATTTAATCCTAAAGGGAAAGGAAGAATGAATGCAGATGATGCATGAGTTGGTAGATTTTATTTAATCAGTGAACAGCGGTATACTTGAAATTAACCCGAGACCCTTCCCACGCATTATGGGGGTATCTTGGGGATAATCCAATCTCGGAGCGGGGACCAGGAATTCGTACCGAGTACACTTACTTGGGACCCACCAGTCATCGTAAAAGACAACTGTTTACTGATTCACAATTAACTAACTCGCATGAATGACAATTAAGATGCATGGAGGATCGATTTTAATTACATACATTAACACCAGTCTACCCGAAATCAATTCCATAAACCCTTCCCACGCATTATGGGGGTATTTATGAAAGCGACCGGTCTAGAAAGGGTTCCCGGAAATTCGTACCCGAGCACATTTATTTGAAAACCCCTTCATCTCGGCAAAAGACGGATGTTAATGCACTAAGAGTATAGCAAGGTGATATATAACATGTATGATATGAATGTATATGATTCTACTGTACTACTACACTTATCTACTAAATTACTAAATTATTACATATCCTAAATGAAAATAAATAAATAAATTGAAAGTTAAGGGCCAATTGGACAATTCTTGGGATCACTCTGCACACTAATGAAAACAGTTAGCAAATTTCAGGGGCATTTAACACAGATTGAAAACCGATAAATCAAACACCCAATTACACAATCCTAACATAATTCTCTAAATATAGGATCAAACTAAACAAACTTGACATGAGAAAATTAAATCTACTCCTTAATTAATCTTAAACCTAAAAGAAAACAAATCCCTAGCCAAAGACTTAATTTTTAGGTAAATACTAATCCAAATTAATTCATCAACTCCATTCCAAGTCACTTCCAATTTAAAAAGTCAAATCCTTTATCTCAAAGTTGCATTTTTAAACTAAAATTAGCTCAAAAATGGCTTTTAAACTTCCAAGCTAATTTTAGTTCAAAAATTTAAACTTTAAACTAAAGTTTTGATTTTTCCAATTAGAAGAGTCTCTAAATGGGATCAATGAATCATCTTGAATTAGTATGAACCTAAAAAGATTCAAACCATTAAACCCAAACTTAAATTCTAAGTTGATTTTAACACCAAAGCTTAAACTTTGACATTTATTAATCATTTTCAATTAAAGATTTCATCTTTAAGCTAACTAATACTCAAACCCTAGGATCTATTGATTTATCAACAAAGATTAACAAATATATTAATATAAACCACCTATTTAAACAAAAAAACTCAACATTTAAACTAGAAGACTCATCTTGATGCTACTCATGACCAAAACTCAACAAGATATTTGAGATTTCAACATAAAAAATAAGACAAACTAAGATCTTCACTTATATTAATCATGAAAAAGACTATTTATGGTGAATATAACCTAAATCTATTAACTTTAGCATGAAAATAAAATAAGCATGCCTCGAATTAACATAATCAACCATAATATTCCCAAATAGCAACATATCCGAAGTAACAGGGAGTAAATTGAAGAAATTGAAAGAAAGGCTTACCAGAACGACGTCGTTTGGCTTTGGGTCCTTTTCCTTTTAACGCGTTCTCCTTCTCCTTCCTTTCTCCTTCTTCTTCGACTTCCCTCAAGCGATTCAAACCCTAGCTGCAACCTTCTGCAAATCCTTCAACCAACCCCTCAAACCGCCATCTTTATCAACAATTAACTCACCATCTTCGACTTCAAAAACCCAAGGAATAAAACCCCCAAGAAAGAAACAATAAAACACAAGGTTTTTTTCTCAAATTGATTGAAAACAGAGAGTCGAAGGGCAAAGTGATGTTTTTAAGCGAAAACCATGGATTCGCCTCTGTTCATTCACTACCAGGCCCTACTTTTCAACCCTTGTTCTCTGCTTTTTTTTTTCAAAATTGGAGAAGAAAGAGAGAGAGAGAGAGAAAGAGGCGAAAAAACCCTAATTTTTCTACTCGATTCTTCCACTACCAGAGGGGTGGAAATGGTGTATATATATTGTTCTCCCAACCCTCAACTACTCAGGTATTCTCTCTCTTCCCCATCCTTATCTCCCGTTTCTCCCAAATTTTCTTCCCTTTTTCCGAGTAATTTCCTTATTTTGTCTCTTGCAGGTGGTTGAAAATTGGGATAAGATTCAAGTCGTGTGAATGAGCTGTTGTGATGAGTCATCACCACCCTCCAGCTATTTTCTGTTTTTTTTTTCATTTTACCAATTGATCATTGACTTGAATTTTGCTACTTTGTCTTTTACCGAATCG
Organism: Corchorus capsularis; assembly: GCA_001974805.1. NCBI lineage: Eukaryota > Viridiplantae > Streptophyta > Magnoliopsida > Malvales > Malvaceae > Corchorus > Corchorus capsularis. The sequence continues at coordinate 14,514 of AWWV01015896.1, read as the reverse complement.
GTTGAACAGAAAACGCCGATGACTTGCTGAGGTGTCTGACAGGTAAGAATTCCCTCTCCCTCGATATTCATTTTCCTTTTTTTTTTCATCTCGTTGACTCGCTTACTGAGCTTTCTTGATGAATTTCTTGTCTCTTCCGAGGGGAACTCGCTTAGGTGGACCAATGGAAATGTTGTTTCAATACCTAGCACCAGTACTCTTTTGACAACAACAGAGGTAAAATTCCTTTCTTGCTTGCTTGGATTTGATCTTGGTTACTTGCGTTATGTGCTGTTGTATTGGTTACTGCTTTCATTTGCTCAGTATGCATTGCCCTGGACTCCCTGTGATTAGAACGTTTTTTTAATTGGACTTGCTTGGGTCTGTCTAGCTTGCTTATGATATCTACTGACTTCCCAAGTTTGAACCTTGACATGTTTTGCTGCAAATTTCTTGAACTAGACTTTGAATGCCTTGAATAACTCTTTACTGAACTGGAACTTGTTTGAAAAGGAATTATTCCATCTTTGTCTTCAATACTTCGCTGATCTGGGTGCTCTGTTTCCTTTAATATGACCATCAATATGTTTAACTTATAGTTGAGAATTGCTTTTACAGTTTATACTCTTGATGAATGAACCCTGTTTTGATCATTTTTAAGCCCGAATTGTTGCATTGTGATCGAATTAACATGCCCTGATTGCATTGCTTCATTCTGTTATTGCATGTTTTATAACTCCACTGCCTTGTTTGATGACTTGGACCAATCCTGTGTTCTATCTTGATGCTCTATTACTACTGCTGCTTCAATGAGTTTCTTTTACTTTCTTCATGGTGCTGTCATTGTCATCTAAGATCCTTTCTCTCCTACTGAATCATCTAAATTAAGCTTGCTGGATTGCTTTTGGCCCTTGTTCTGCTTTGCCTTAATCATGCTCAACTATCACGGGGTGTGCTGTTCTTCTGCCCTGTGTTGATATGGAATTCTCCCGGCACCATTGTCTTGCTCGCTATCCTCTGTCACTACCCTGAGCCCTTCGCCCTTTGAAGCTTGTTTTGTTCATTGGCTTGATTGCTGCATTGGTTTTAACTAACCTGCATTTCCCTTGCATTTTCTTGTGCCATTTACTAACATGTTTGTTCCTGTTTCTTCATGGCTTCATCAACTTTTTGAGGGTGAGAATAAATCTCATCTTTTGCACTTGATGTAGCCAACAACAAGTTTCTTTTCCCTAAGCACGAGTGCTTTGTTTGCTCTCCTCGCATGTATACCAACTGATGGTGTATGTGCCCTATTGTATATGGGGAATATTTTGTGCTTCCTTTCTCTCCTGCCGGTTTCTAATTACCAAGACCAGGACTCATTTCAAGTCCTTCTCAATCCTGTGAAGAGGAGAAAGAAAAGTGCCAAATGCAATGCTATGTGAATGAAGATTGATTTTTTGTAGTTTTGAATCGTAAGTGCTAATGCCAAATGTAAAATGAAATGTAAATGATTCTTTTTCTATTTTCAAACTTTGAGTGTGAGTGATGTATGATGATACCCATGAAATTAAGAAATATGTAATGCAGATTGTTATGCTATATGAGGTTATTTCAAATTCTAATATGTCTTCTAATTATGGTATTTGATTTAAAGGGATTAATTAGACATTCCAAGTAAGAAAAAGTGCTTTACTAATCAAAATGCAAATCCCATTTCTGCAATATCTAACTAAATACTAAATTGAGGGTTAATTAATCAGTGATCTAAATTGAGCTTGAGCTATATGATTTAAAATGCAACAATACTAAATTACTAAATGAATTTAAGCCGTGAAATAAGCAAAAATGCTAAAAGTGCACATTAAGTTTTTTTTTGGATTTTCAAATGCAAACTAGATGACTAAGAATCTAAATTAAAAGTGGAGTCAAAAAAGACCAAAATACCCTTATGTGAAAATGACCAAAATGCCCCTGAATGTGAAAATGACCAAAATGCCCCTGGATGACCCTAATGCCAATTAACAAAAAATTGGTTTAAATTGAAGGATATAGGACAAAAACGGGTGTCTACAAACATTCTCAACTAAACCCTCAGGTTTATGATTAGTTCTATTCGCAAATTGGATAGTAAGATCAGTTTCAAGCAGAGGTTCTATTCCCAATTGCTTATAGACAGAATAAGGCATGATATTAATTAAAGAGCCATATTCACACATGACATTATCCACCTTATTCTTTCCTATATTGCACGGGATAGAAAAAGATCCTAAGTCATTGCATTTATGATGCAATTTCCTTTGATATGCTGCAGATACATTCTCATTCATACAAGCATATTTTTCAGCATGCTTTCTTTTATTGATGCATAATTCTTTGAGAAAAGAAATATACCTTGGTACTTTGGCCATTTTAGTAACCAAAGGAATGTTTACCTCTAGTTTCCGGAGTGAGTCAAGTTGTTATGTAAACCTTTGAGGGAATGGTAGTGGATCATACTTAGCTCGCATCTCCTCCATCCATTCATCTTCTGATTGAATTTGATCAGCTTTTGGTGGTGCAGCAGGTAAGTTGCTCTTGATTGAGGTCTCTTCATCTCCTTGCATTGGTTCATCAGATACATCAGGGAAAACAGGTGCTGGAGGTGAAGATATCGTAGGTGGAGATGGAATATCAGGTAATTCCATCTTTTGCGCATACCAATTTTGAGTTTCTTCAATATCATTAATTCCCACTTGCGTATTAGTGCAACCTAGATTTGAATACACGTATGTTTGATGGTTTTGGGGTTGCTTCACCACTTGATTCAAAACTAGTTGTTGAACTAAATTGGTCAAGGAAGTAATGGCCGAATTGACTTTATCAAAACGATCATTGATCCCTTGAAGAATTTCTGGTTCAAGTTCCTTTGCTGATGAATTTGCTGTACTGAATTGATGGATGTTTTGTGTCATGGTGTTGAGCAGCTCCCTTGCTTCCTCCGGTGTTTTGAGTGTAAAGCTTCCTCCACTTGCAGAATCAATATACATTCGATCGTCATAGAGTAATCCATTATAAAAATTCTGAATCAAAAGTGCTTCACTCAGGTTGTGGTAAGGGCAGCTTGCACAGATCTCGTTGTACCTCTCCCAGTATTGGTGCCACTTCTCGTCACGTTGTTGTTGACAAGAAGTGATTTTCTTTCTGACATCTTGTTGCCACGTCCGGGTCTGGGGGGTCCGAACCCTACCGTTTAACGACTTAAAAGAACTAAAAAATAAGGGAGTCGCCACTAATCTTTTTTAACCTAGGTGTGATTAGTCACCTATCAGATTATTAAGCCTAATGTTAACCTAAGCTTGGCGAATGTAACACTAAACCTAATAAACGGTCTTCTAACCAGAGTCCTAAAGGTTCGGGAGTCGGGTACGCGTGGGGAAGGATTAGCACCCCCACGACGCCCGTCAAAAGACGGCACTGACTAGTTTAGACTTAATTATGGGTTTCTATTATCGGTTGCTACTATTCTTGAATATTTTCATGCCATTTGACTCTTTTATACTAACTAAATTACTAACTAACATACTCTTCTGTCCTTTTTATTAACTACCATTTTTTACTAATTATCCTCTTCTTACTTATTACCATTCTTACTTTTGCTACTTTTATCATTTTTACTCTTCTCTTACTCTTCTTACTAATTACTCTTTTCTTACTCTCTTTTATTGATTACCACTTTTTACTCTTCTTTTTTCTTATATTGACTACCATTTTACTCTTTGAATTACTGATCACCTTTTACTCTTTACTGATTACTATTTTACGCTTACTAATTACCACTTACTGATTACTATTTTACTCTTTACTGATTAATATTTTATTCTTTACTGATTGCCTTTACCTTTTACTGGTTAATATTTTACTCTCTATCATTTTCCTTTACTGATTACTCTTTATCCTTTACCATTTTACTGATTTCTTCTCACTTCTTACTATTTTTTCTTTACTGATTACTTTTCACTCTTTACTGATCTTTCTTTACTTTTTACTAATTACCATTTTACTTTTTACTGATTACCTTTACTCTTTTTAATTACCATTTTACTTTTCACTGATTACCTTTACTTTTTACTGATTACCATTTTACTTTTTATTAATTACCTTTTTACTTTTTACTGATTGCCATTACTTCTTACTGATCACTATTACTCTTTACTGATTACCATATTTTCTTTACTGATTACTTTTTACTTTACTCTTTACCATTTTCTTTTTACTGATCTCTCTTTACTTTACTCTTTACTCTACCATTTTGCTAATTACTCTTCATTCTTTACCATTTTTCTTTTACTGATTACTCTTTATTCTTTACCATTTTTTTCACTGATTACTCTATTACTCCTTACCATTTCTCTTTATTTATTACTTTTTACTATTTTATTGTTTACTGATTACCATTACTTTTTACCATTTTACTCTTTACTGATTGCCTTTTGAATTTTTACTAATCACCACTTGACTTCTTACTTATTACAATTACTCTTTGTTGACTACTATCGCGCTTTTCTTACTCTTTTTACTGAATATTATTTCCTACTCTTTTTACTGATGACTCTTTTCTTATTCTTTTTACTGAATACTGTTCCTTACTCTTTTTACTGATGACTCTTTTCTTACTCTTTTTACTAATTACTGATTACTAATTTACTATGAATTGAATTACTGATTACCCTTGTACTTCTCTGGTTGACCCCATTCTCCTTCTTTCTCTTTTTAGATTTTTCTTATATGATTCTCAATTTATTGATACATTAGACTCTTAAATGCATGGATGCACATGATGCATGAAGTTCCAATTTGGGATTAATTACCCATCAATTATACGAGGAACCCCTTCAGCCGCCTCCCAATAAATGGTAAACGAACTCCAGAAATTTCCAAGCCTCCGAGAGAAGGCGAGCAAACTCAGACACGCATGAATGACCCGCCCGCCTTTCCCATCACGGGATCATTTTGATTTAAGCCACATGCCAAATTATATTTGTACCGATTAATTTATATATGAATGCAAATGATTTCCTTAAACAAATATGAAACTTACTGAATACTTAGTCCACACTTTATCTAAAAGTAAACTAATTTCTAAGAAAACTAACCTTAATCTAACGAATTCTAACAAATTATACGAATATTGATTCCTAAATTTAATTAACTAAATCCAATTCAAAATTATCTAATTATTACTATTACTGAATATATGATTTATTGGCAACTTAAGCTTAAATTATTAAATCAGGCTAAGCCCGAAATGCAAGCAACAAAAATTAAAAGCCCCAAATGACTAAAAGAAAGCCCAAACCATAAGCTAAATTAAAAGGCCCAAGTATAGAAGTATACCCAATTTGGAGTGGGCTTGGACGGGTTGGGTCAAAGTTTCGGGTCGGGTCTACTGGGTTAGTATAAATACTAAACCCTAGCCCTCTTTTCTTCAAACTTCTTCTTCTTAAACCGGGCCGCCACCACCATTCTGGTTTGAAATCACGCCAGCACCTGAGCCGCCCTTCCTCGCCGTGTCGGAGCTTCGCCGGAGCACGGATGGGGCTCAAAATTTGCAGAAAGCCTCGCCTGAGTCTCCTCTCACCAGATCCGACCCTATTTTCCTCCGAAACAACCTCGCATGTTCCAAACCAAGGCTAATTTCGAACCCAAAACTCACTCTCCGATCTCACTGCTCCATAGTCCGATTGCCACAAATTTCGAGTATGTTGTTTGCCTCATCTTACTCTCTCCCTCCACCGTTCAGTTTCATCAAAGCATCACCTTTAGACCTAAAGCCCTAAAACTAGCCTAAGTCGACGCCTAAAGCTCCCAAATGTATTTGAACCACTTCACCCCTTTTCCTTGATACCCCTAAACTGTTTTCAAGAAAGAAGCCCAATTGCTTTATCCCCTAAACCGACATAGAAACAAAAACCGAAAATCCTAGTTTCCTCAAGAATAAGCCCCTGTAAAATGAAACTTAAGAAGAATAGGGACTCAACACCGCCAAGGAAGAGAAAGGTCAGTAGCTACTCGATCCACTTTTATCCTTTTTATGTTACTGTAAAAGAACTAATTTTTTTGAACTCAGAAAATTCCTCAAACCCTAGCTTCCTCCCCTTCCTCTCTTCAAAACTATCCTCCTTTTTATTCTCTCCCCTCTCCCCTTTTTCTTCCTTACCTCTATTTATTTTTTTGCTTTACTTGCTCACCAATTTTTTGTTTTTGTTTGTTTCTGCAGGTAATTCTAGATGTGCACGTGTGAGTGAGGTGAGCTGTTTTTTTAAGTTTCCTCCCCTTTTCCTCTATTTTGTCTTTTTGTAATTTTTGAGATAAAATCCATTTTTTTGCTATTTTGTATTTTATTGGACTTAACCTACTGTAATTTTCTGTCTTCTGGGTGATCTGGCCGAATGGGATTTGAAACATGGACCTTGGGACCAATCACAGGTTGACGCTTATTCTATGAGCCAATGATATGCTTCCACGGCATCCAGGTAGTCTAACCTCTGTACTATTTGAAAGTGGGAATTCTTTGCCGCTGAATTGTTTGATTGCCTTCCTTGCTTGTGATGCTCTGTTTCGATTCTCTGTTCTGTTGCTGTAATGCTTTTAAACCCTCTGATTGAATTTGCTGTTGTTGTAAGCTGGATTGTCCAATTGCCTCAAATCTCTTTGAACCGCTGTGACTTTGCTTAATTCCCTGGAACTCCTCTTTTGCTAAACTTGCTTAATGATCTTAAACTAGCCTTAAAGTCTCTGTTTTGTGTATGAAGCCCTTTTTGGCAATGTGCATGCATGACTTTATTTAAATGTGAAGACCATTGCAATTGAACCATTTTCTAAATATGATGCCGCTCCATGACTGTGATCCTAAAGACCAATGCTCAAGTGAGATGCCTGCTGTGATGATGATCATGAACGAATGCACATGGATTCTACGATTATGCTTGCTATGATACGAATGCTAGACTGTGAAAGCAGTGAATATGTTCTATACTGATGCTTGTGTTGGAATTGAAATGCTCTGAGAATGCTATGCAATGTAACTTTAAAAAGGGTAAACTAGGCTTAAGAACAGATTAGAGGCTTGATGACTGGAATCTGTTAATGAAATGCAAGTGTGATTTGCTGGAAATTTGGTTAAATGCTGAGAATGAGTGAATGCAATGCATGCAGTCTTGTTTATTGAGAAATGCTGCTGAATTGGAATGATGAATGAGGATGTCAAGTTTGGATTTTGTATGCATGGATGGGATGCTAATCTCTGAAATGCTTATTGTGCTGAAAGTATGAATGGAATGCAGATTTGAACATGATAGTGAACTTAAGTACTGCATGATTAATGAAAATGCATGACACTATGCTAATTTTCCTCTGACCCTATTTTGGTTAATGGCAATGAGTGACTTTGATTGAAAACTCGTTTCTGACTTTATGTTTGCTGCAAATGAGATAACCATGCTAAGGTGCGCTTAAACTAAAATGACAAGTACCCCGCGATGTTTGTAACTTCCTATGCTTTGAGATTGCCCTGTTGATTGCTGTTGTGGGAATTAAATGAGTATTCTGCTTGTTATTGCAATTGTGATCTCTTTGATGCCATGTCACTTGCCATTGTCTGATATCTCACTCCCTTGTAAAGCTGCTGGTTTGAATGTGTGATTGCAACTGTGACCATATTCTTGCAGCCTTTGTTTTTGTGTTTCCTATCTGGTTGAGAACTGTCTTGTATTCCTTGCTGTCTTAATGATTGTTGCCTGCCATGATCTCATGGTTGTGTTGGAGTTCAGGGATCAAGAACTAATCCTGATTCCCTTTCCAAATTCAACCAAAAAGCAAAAGTAATCTTCATGTTTGTCTGCTGCTTCCCTTCAATGTATCTTGTTGTGAAATTCTTTATTATTTGCCTGCTCTTGCTTTGTACTCTGATTTCACCATTCCTCCCATGCACAGCCTTGCACATGAGGTCTTTTAAAAGACCTTCAACGCTCGGGTGCATGCTTGCTTGACAGCCCCTTGCATGTTCCTTGTTTCACAGCCCCTTGCATGTTCCTTGTTTCCTTTAATGTTGCTGCACTTTTTTTTTAAAGCCCTCCGACCCTTTTTGGCTTACACCAATTAATGGTGTTTAGTCTTGAATTTGGGGGGCACATTTGCCATTCTTTGCTCTCTTTTTCCTATTGACTTGCAGGGTTCAAATCCCATGAAAGTTCTATCAAGATACCATGGTGCAAGGAAACAAATGTATGAATGAAGACCTGTTGCCCTATAGCATAATTTTCTTGTACCAAAAAGAGGAAGAAAAGAAGAAAGCAGGAGACTATTCTAGCAAAGGTTACTACTCCTTAGTTTGTAGTTAATGTGTTGATGTAATTGATCTAACAGAGATTCTTACCTCATTTTGTAATTTATATGCAAATGTACTAGACTAATCTCTAAATAATGATGGCAATGCATGATTGTTATTTTTTATTAACCAATGCTATTGAATATCCAAATTACATGCTCAATATGAAATGGACTAAAAATGCTTAATGTAACGTACCCAACTTAATGAAAAAGAAAATGAATATGACCACTGTAACTAATTTTGACATAAAAGGAAATAGGAGAATAAATGGGACATGCTTTTCATGATAAAGAATGTAAAGATGCTAATTTGAAAGCTAAAACCATTATTTAAGGATCTAAACTATGTAACTGAAATGCAAGAATATTGAGATGCAAAAAAAAGCCAAAAGAACACATCAAGATTTTTTCAATTTTTCAATGCAATCTAGATAACTAAAATGAATTAGCTAATCTAAATTGAAGGTGTACTAAAAATTACCAAAATGTCCCTAAATATGCAAATGACCAAAATACCCTTAGTGCAAGAATGACCAAAATGCCCATATGATGTGAAAATGACCAAAATGCCCCTGGATGACCCTAATGCTAACTCGACCCCAAATGAAAGGATATAGGACAAAAACGGGTGTCTACACATCTGAACGCTTTGCTTCAGGGAAAAACTTGCTAAAAAATACTGCCTCCATTTTCTTCCAAGAATTTATGGATTTTGATGGCAGACTTATGAACCAGTTTCTCGCTTTTCCTTCTAATCTCAATGGAAAAATTCGAACTCTTGCTTCTTCTAGAGGCATCCCAGTGATTGCAGCACAATTGATAAAGAAACTATGTAGATGATCATGAGGGTTCTCATGAAATTCTCCTTGAAAAGTAGGCATCTTGCGAATTACTGTTGACGTTAATTTGCAAGTCATATCCCAAGTAGGATAATCAATGCAAAGTGGCGGCATCTCACTGTTGAAGTTCAGCTCCCATAACGTTTGTGGTTGCGCCATTGGACTTTTTCTGCAAAACAAAGATGATCAAGTGCAAAATCTAATAGAAAAAGGAAAAGAAAAAGAAAATAAAACACAACTTCCCCGGCAACGGCGCCAAAATTATGATCGTGTCGTCAATGACAATAAAATAATCCCAACAATTACTAACTAAAAATAGTTAGGACAAGTAGGGGTCGAACCCACAGAGAAATTGGTTATTATTCTTTTTCTTAAAACAAAATAAAATAACTATAAGATTAACTAAGAGAACAATCAAGAAAATTTAAAGAAAACAATTTATCAAAAAGCAGTGAATGAATTGAGAAAAACAATTAAAGAAAACCCTCCAACATAGAATTAATCTTCTTCTTGACATGAATAACATGGATCATTGATATCTAATAATTATGAAAACCTTGGATAGCTTGATAATTTAAATCTTAAATTACCTTAATTAGATAAATTTACCGTTCTAGGGCTTAATCTACCCCTTTTACTCTTTCAACAATCAATTACCGTTCTAGGGCTTAAAGATTGTTTAGGAATAACGCATTAAGTACAAGTAATTGATAAACAAGCACAACAAGCAATTTCTCGGTCATTGATTCTTATCTCTCTTGGAAGGAGGTCTAACTCTCATCCAATTGCTACATATGATTAAATCTGAGGTTCTAATTCTAGACTTAATCTAGCTAATGTAAACCTAATTTATCAAGGCAGTGTCGACTCCAGCCCATCAAAACAAGCAACATAGGATTAAAACAGAGATTTAAGAAATACCCAAAACAATTCTCATACATAAGCACAAAATCTCACCATGATATATGTCAAGAGATCAATTAAATTCTACATTGGAGAAAAGAAAAGGATTACTCACTCATAAATTGAGTGAGGATCCACAAATAAGAAGAAGAAAACTTATCTATGGATGAGGAAGAGAGGGGCGGCGGCTCCTAAGCTATCTCCTCCAAATCTTCAAACTAAACTACAATATTTTCTAAGGAAAGGAGAATTAAAATTACACACTAAAAAATCTAGACCTAAGGTGGCTATTTATAGTGGAAAAATAACCCAAGGACTCCTATTAGACTTAGGATAATAGTCTAGGACGGTTTAGGGTCTAACTTGGTCTCCAAGTTGGGTTAAAAGTCTTCCTAGAGTAGAATCGAAGTTCAAACAGGATACTGGAATTTTCTGGATTTCTGCAGAAATTTTGACGGAAAATTCGGATCTGAAGATGGCCGAACTGGGCTTCAGAGTTCAAAGGAAAGTTGTAGATCTCATAGTTAGCTTTCCAACGGCTACTCACGGACATAAAACGGACATCTAAGCAGAAAGTTATAGCCTTTCTACCGAGACTGTGCTGAATCCTAGTCCAACTAGGACTAGTTGCGGGAATATTGTGGGAATTGGATATTCTTTTGGATTTGTGGACCATAAATTGGGATTTTAACTCCAATTACGATCTTATATGGGCTGAGTATTTTCCCATATAAAATATCCAAAATTCCATATCTTCCGAGCTTCTTCTGGGCTTGTCTTCAATCCTTCGCAATTAAAGCTCCAATCTTCAATTCTTGCTCCTTGAAATAATTCTTCAATGATCTTCAAATCTTCAAATTATCTTCAAGAAATCTTCAAAACACGAACTTTGCATCTCCAAATCTATACTCAAAATTACTTTGCTCATATCTGTGTAAAGAGTCATCAAAATAGCTCCAAAAGTAGTGAAAATTAACAATTTCCAATTTCACAACTCATAAAGACTAAAAACACAAATATCATCAAAATAAGGCAAATTGGAGCATAAATAGACCCAAAAACATAGTAAAATAGCCACAAAAATAGGGTTGTTTTTGGCTCGATCAGTTTCCATTGCCCCTTTCAAGGCTTATTGTTTGATTTCTCCAGTGGAGATAATGGGGTAGGGTTGTCCATACTTGTCCTCGCCCATGAATCTAATAGGTCCAGTACTTCCATCGTAGAACCTCACATCTACTGCGTGAGACTCAACTTTGAAAGGCCTATTGTCAGCCTTGACTACTTCAACTTCCGTATCATTCCAAAACATCAAAAGTTAATGTAAGGATGAAGGTACACACCAATTGGAGTGAATCAAATCTCTCCCAAGAAACATGTTGTAAGTTGATAAAGAATCAACTACAAAGAATGCAGAGAGGGACATTTTCGACCCAATGGTAAGTTGAGCAGGCAATATGCCTCTTGTTTTCTTAACGGCGCCAGAGAAGTCACTCACAGTGACATCTGACTTGATTAAGTCATCAGTACTCTTTCCAAGCTTTCTCAAAGATAAGAAAGGGATGAGGTTCACTGTTGCACCATTGTCAACAAGGACTTTGTTTAAAGGGATGCCATCAACATGGGCTTTGATGTACAAAGGCTTGATGTGGCATGTGGCACTTTCATCAAGTTTGATGAAAACCATAGCTCTGGAGTCATCTGAGCTGTTGCCCCCCGAGTCTTTTTCTTGAGAAATCTCAGTGACATTCTCAACTTCTTGATAAGAGGGTGGTTCAAATGATTCCACTTGCTCTTTCAACTTAGCATCGAATGTATAGGGAGCGTAAGATAGTATGATTGAGGTCAACCATGAACTGCCCAAAGGTCAATGAATCAATAGATTTGTTGTCAAAGTCTTCAGCAGCCAAGGTTTCTTCCTCACTCATGGCATCCAAGGCGCCCTCCACATCTTCATCACATACCAAGTTTTGATCAGATGAAGTTGGTTCAGCATCTTCTTTAGGAAAGGCACCATCAACTCCCCTATTGGAAGTCAATAGTCCATCTTGGATCTTCTGAGACCTCTCCAACTGAAGTTCTTTGATAAAGATCTTTCGAAGGAGCTGCCCAGAGGCATCATCTAGGGCTTCTTGTCTTTCGAAGAGAAGGTTTTCAGCTTCGATGTGTTTACGTCTCTCAGCCTCAAACTCTTTCTTCTCCTTATCTAACTTTGCCTTTTCAAGCAAAATAGATATTTGTCATGGAGGCATGCCTTCCTCAATATGAAGTATGTCTTAAGTGGCCTCGTGTGAAGGCCAATCTTCAAGTTTCTTCTGCAAGGCCTGATAAGGGAACTTTCTGTAGTATGAATCTTCATCAATACCACAGAGTTCGAACTACTCATCATAATCCATGGTAAGAGCTCTCATAGCTAGTCTTCTGTAGGCAAGAACTGCTTCTTCGTCTATGACACCCTTCTGAGCTTGCTCATGGCAAGTGTATTCTTCACTCCCATAGACTATATCAATCAAGGTTTGTCTTAGCCCTTGCAGCTCTCCCTCCTTTCGATCAAGCTGAAGTGCTCTTTCCTTGAGATTTGCTTCCTCTAAGAGGATCTTTGCCTTGCACAGTTCCACTCGCATGTTTGCCAGGTTCATGAGAGATGTCTCTGTCTCGTTGATGGGTGGTGATCCACTCTCATCAAGCTGCATGGCGTCATCCATGTCCTCCTTTCGAGCTTTCGCTCTCTTGCAGAGTTCACGTCTCCTCCAAGTCTTCCTATTCCTCTGAATAGGGAACTTGGGATGTTGCACTTTCTGCCACAAACCCTTTTGAATATTGGATGGTGGTTTGACCATCTTCCGTCGTACATGGTCTTCTCGTATCTTCATCTCTTCCCTTACAGCAGCATCACGATATTCCTCCTTTTTATGATCCAACCAAGGTCTGATCTCTCGCTTAGTCCCTTGAGACTTAGGGTGAGACTCATCCTTTGGTTGCTTATCATGTTTGGAGGTCCTTTACTTCTTACAAGGAAGAGATGTAGTCAATTGGGAAGAGGAGGGCGCCATTCTAGATGAGGACTCCCCAAACTCCCATTTTCTTGACTTAGGAGAAAAGAGAGTAGCCTCTTGCTTGCCCCCCGAGTTAGGAACATGCTTTGACTTGCTCTTCATCTCCTTTTGGAGTGGAGTCTTTGATGAGAATTCCAACTTCCTTGGAACTTCTTTCTTTGAAGAAGTGTGAGGATGCTTGGTAGGGAGACAAGTCAGCCATGGAGACCTCAAGTTTAGTCCTATAGAACTGAGTATGGAACAACCTCTCCATCTCTTCCCAAGTTCTCACAGAGTTAGGAGGTAGGTTGATATACCATGTGAATGTCGCTCCAGTGACAAAGTTGGGAAAGAGACGAAGCTTGTGGTATCCAGAGTTAGCCTCTCCACATTGCACCGTGAAGCGAGCAATGTGTTCCAAAGTCGACTGTTCACTTGAGGTTCCGGAGAGGCAAGTGAAGTCAGGGACCTTGTACCCTCAAGGAAGTGGATAAAGTCTATCATACTCTTCAGGGTAGGGCTTCTAGAAGGATGGTCGTCCAATCCTTTGGTATGTTGGAGCAATCATATCCTCAAGCATCTCTCTAAGATGATTCTGATTGACTGGTCCCTCTTGAGGAAGATGGCGTGGAGGGGGATAGCATTGATGGCCATTCCTTGCTCCATTGCCATTACCATTCCTCACATGAGGTGGTACATAGGCTGCAGCACGAGGTTCAACGTTGTTGAATTCCTCATCTGCGTTGTCAGCAATGTTATCACCAACATCCAGTTGGTTGTTTTCACCTCCAAGTCCTTGCTGGACGGCTCCCTGAGGGAGAGGAGGTGGAGGTGGAATCTGTTGGTTGTTCACCTCAAGGTTGACTTGTTGAAGGGGCAGGGTGCCAGGCTCGGCTCCAATCAGCTGTTGGTTTTGCCCCCGAGCCCTTGACCTCCAAGTCTACCTTCAAACCTGTTGATCATCTGTTGGATGTTATCCTGGGAGTCTGCCCTTTGCTGTGCTAACTGTTGCATCAAGCGTTCTTGAGAGTTGTCAAACTTCTCAAGAGACAGAGCAATAGCATTAAGAGCTTTCCACATGCTACCATCATTAAACTTAAGAGGGGATTCAGCTTCCTCATCTCTTAGCCAAGTGAGTCCAAGTGGACTTTGGCTGGAAGAGTCTTGAGGTTTCTTGTCTCCTCCCTTAGGTCGCATAGCTAGGTGGTAAGAGTGCGAGAAAAGTAAAAAGAAAGAAAGACTTCAAACGTTGAGATGGGAATACAGGATGCTATGTCCCACCTAGAACATGGATGGAGCCGTCAGTGTGGACCTCCTAGAGGTTGGCACCTTCGACTATAGAGAGAGAGAGAGTCGGGGATCGCCGACTAGAGAGAGAAAAAGTAAGAAAACTTCGAAAGAGATGTGGG
>AWWV01015894.1:0-11931 GCA_001974805.1 Corchorus capsularis | reverse complement strand
AAAAAAAAAGTTTTCTTTTCCGTTTTTTCCTTTTAAAAAAAATTATTTTCTGTTTCTGCTTTTTATTTTATTTAAGAACTGTTACTGCTAATTTTTCTTTTTAGTTTTGTTTGATTTTTCTAGGAAGCTGCAAGCCAAAGACAAGAAGTAGTGGTATTGAAGGTTTAGAATTCAATCCTGAGCCTGAAAGAACACTATTTCAGAAGAAGAAGAAGACACAAAGCCGATTACAAGAAGAGGAGTCATCCGATTCAAGTTCTCAACCAAGTTCTCCTAGATCTACTGTTTCAACATCGTCAGAGGACATGGCTGAAGAAGAACAACCCAAAACTCTGAGAGAGTTAGCTGCACCAAACGTCAATGCCAAACGCTTAGCCATTAGTTACCCAGATACTAATGGAAACTTTGAGATTAAGTCTGGATTTATTCAGATTTTACCAAAATTTCATGGTTTGCCTGGAGAAGGTCCTCACCGACATCTAACTGATTTCCAGATTGCCTGTGCATCTACAAGTATTCAAGGTATTCCTGAAGATCAATTCATGTTAAGAACCTTTCCGTTCACTCTTATGGACCGAGCAAAAGATTGGTTGTACCTTTTACCCACTGGTTCAATCACATCTTGGACGAGCCTTAAGAAGCTGTTCTTGGAAAAGTACTTTCCTGCACACAAAGCATCAAGCATAAGGAGATTTGCGGAATTAAGCAACGCTATGGAGAAACACTGCATGAATATTGGGAACGTTTCAAGACACTTTGTGCGAGCTGCCCCAATCACCAAATCAATGAACAGTTGCTAATCCAGTACTTCTACGAAGGATTACTACCGTTTGACAGATCTTCCATCGATTCTGCAAGTGGAGGAGCTTTCATAGACAAAACTCCTGCCGAAGCTT
This sequence comes from Corchorus capsularis, assembly GCA_001974805.1. Taxonomy (NCBI): domain Eukaryota; kingdom Viridiplantae; phylum Streptophyta; class Magnoliopsida; order Malvales; family Malvaceae; genus Corchorus; species Corchorus capsularis. The sequence goes on along the minus strand of AWWV01015894.1, from coordinate 11,035 downwards.
GAACTTTAGTGGAAAACATGGCTGCAAACACTCAACAATTTGGATCTCGAGAAGACTATTCAAGAGAAGGCCCTACAAGAAGAATCAATGAAGTTTCTACCTATTCCACCTCATTGGAGCAACAACTTCAAGAAACAAATCAGCAAATCGCTTTGTTCACTGATTTGTTCCAAGCGAATTTTTCAAGTGTGCTAAGGGTTTGTGCGACTTTGGAAGACAACAAGCAAGGAGTCAATGCTGTGGGATTACAAGGAGCTTATCAAAGGAAGCCTGAACCTTATTGGAGACCTGAACAACCAAGTCAACAATATGGGAATCAAGGTAATTTTCAAGGAAGGCCGAATTTTCAAAGACCTAATTTTCAATCTTCACAAGCTGTCGAGTTACAACAAATCAAAGAAGCTATGGAGATGATGAGAAAACAAATTAGCCAATTAGCTAGTGATTTGAGTGATCTCAAGATACAAGGTCAACAAAGGATTCCATCACAACCAAAGGTACCTCCTAGAGAGAATGTCAGTGCAATTTCTCTAAGGAGTGGAAAAGAGTTGCAAGACCCTTATCCAAACCTTGCCGCACATCAACAAGAAAAAGGAGAGCCGAGCTACACCAAAGAAGATTTACAAGTGCCTGCCGAAATCAAGATTGAAGATGAACCCAAAAATAGAGGAGCTGCGCCGATTGAAGATTCAAACAAAGATGATGCCGTAACTTAACCCAAAGGAAAAGGTGTGTGCGATTTCAACAAGCTTAAAACCGATTCCAACCTAATTCCTTTTCAATCAAGATTGAAGAAGTCAAAGAAAGAAGATGATGATCAAAATATTTTGGAGATATTTCCAAAAGTTAAGGTCAACATCCCACTTCTTGATGCCAAAAGTTGAGGTCAACATCCCACTTCTTGATGCATTCAACATAAGCAACTTTGTACCAACAAGAAGAGATTACAAGGTAAAGTAAGCGCTAGAGCTAATGTCTCTGATGTGCTTCAAAATAGTTTACCTCCTAAGTGCGAAGATCCAGGTACGTTTTCTATTACTTGTTCTATTGGAAGAAGTATTATAGAGAATGCGATGCTTGATCTTGGTGCTTCTTTAAGCGTGATGCTTTATTCTTTCTACAAATCTTTAAATCTTGGTTATTTGAAGAATACTGATGTTATTCTGCAATTAGCTGACGGATCTTTGGTTTATCCCAAAGGTGTTTTAGAGAATATCTTAATTAAAGTTGAACATCTAATTTTTCCTATTGACATATTCATCATGGATATGGAATATTCGAAAGATCAATGCCCTCTTTTATTAGGAAGACCTTTCCTAAAGACTTCTCATACCAAGATTGATGTATTCAATGGTTCATTGACCATGGAATTCGATGGTGAAGTCATCCACCCTAGAATTTCATCTCAAGTGCCGTTAAAATCTAACAATTTTGTTTATGTTATAAGTTCCAAGTGTGTTAAGAAAGGAGCCATTGAAGATTCTTCATCGACATCACCTGCCCAGATTTCCAAAGGAAGACAACGAATTGCTGCTTTTCAACAACAAAAAGATGAAAATTTTTACCAAGCATGGGATAGATTTAAGATGCTATGCGCCAACTGCCCTAACCATGGCATATCACAACAACTTTTGATTACCTATTTCTATGAAGGATTAGGAGTAAATGATCAAATTCTTGTTGATAGCATCGATAATATTCCCTTGTTTGATAGAACTCCTGATGCCACATATAAAGCATTAGAAGCTTTGTCTAAAGCAATTGAGCCCCCTAGCTTTAGAAAGAAGAAAGATCGAGCAAAAGAAGCCAAGAAGGAGCTAGAAATCAACAACAAAGAAGTTCAATCACCCCTGAAGATCGACCAACCAAGCAATTCAACCAAAAAGCAATATATAGATCTTAAACATAGAGCTAAAGTTGGAAGCATTCTTCAACGTAAAGTGGAGAATTTTCCCCAATTTTGGCAAAAGTTTAAGAAGCTATGTGCTGCTCATCCTCATCATGGTTATGATCAAAGAAGATTGGTTCAAATCTTCTACCAAGGATTAAGAGCTTTTGATAGATTGTCTGTCGACACTCTTATCTATATTCCCCTGTTCGATCACAGCACTGCTGAAATATACGAGATATAGGAGAGTTTTGCTCAGATGATAACCAATACACCAAAGGAAGCTGCTCAAGGACTTAGCCCGGTTAAGCCCGTGCCGCACAAGCCATCTTGCCCGGCCACACCCGAGCCACATGTCCGGACGACACCAGCCTGTGCCGCGTCGCCTGCCCGGCCCAGCCAGGCCACTGCCGCGCCACCCATGCCGCATGCCTGGCCATGCCCGGTTAATGCCGCGCAGCCGCCCAAGCTTAGCCTGACCTTGTCCGCACCATCCGCGCATCCGCCCGCGCCATGCCATGCCATGTTCGCACCAGTCCGCGCCACCAGCACTCCACCACCGGCCATGCAAGCTTCCCATCGAGACATCACCGCACCATGCCCGGCCTATGCCGTGCCATCCGCGCGCCCAACCGAGCCACCACAAGCTAATGTCGTGCGACCACCGGTCACATCCATGCCACCGCCAAATCATGCTGCTTTGATCTTTTCAAGTCTTGATAAAATTCAACTTGAAATTATCAAAATCATTGAAAAGAGTAGAGTTATCGAGGACCTTTTGAAGGATGGCACCCAAAATTCCTTCACCCTTGAAGAATAACCTTCTTTAAGGCAGTCTAGCCAAAGACCTTAAAGAAAGGCGCTTATTGGGAGGCAACCCAATATTATTTTTACTAACCCTTAATATTTTCTTTGTTTTATTTTTCTTTTCTTTTTTAGGATTTTCCGTACCAAAGGAGACAAAGGAGCTTTTCATCGATATGAAGAAATCCGATTGGAGCTTATGCTTGGAGAATAGAGAAGCTTTCTTTAACTCTATCTTTTTCTTGCAATGCTTTGATTGATTTTTCTTTGATATGCGATTCATATAGATATAGGTTATATAGGTTAAATAGGATTTTAAAAGATGCATATTTGTTTTTGCTTTGATTTTCCACGCTTGTTAATACATTGGGGACAATGTATCTTTTAAGTGTGGGGGAGTGAGTCTAATTGCATGTTAAATTGGTATAATTTTTTCGAAAATTTTGATAAAATTTTGATTTTATATGCATATTTTGAATTATTGATTTGATTTTTGATTGATGATATCTTAGAATTTTTAAGAATGTTTGATTCATTGATTGATCTATAGTATGATATCTTATTTCTTAGATTAGGTATAATTGAAGTCTATGATAATTACTTACCATAGATTATTTCTATGATTGCCTATTTTTAGAACTTGTGTTTAATTTTTATTGAAACTACACTTATGAAAGTATTTTATGAATATGTCAAAAATAAGTGTGGGGGACTATCTATATTAGAAGGGTAGTTTTTAAAAAATCTTTTTCTTAAAAAACAAGAGTGTTTTTCATGCAAGTGGAGAAGAGATATCTCTTGCCTTAAAATTTAAAAATTCCATTGTTGTCACTCTTCTCTTTAAACAAAAGGAGTGAGTAACCCTTGGGAAGAGGATAAGAGGCATGGATCGGCAAAAGTATTGTCCCTCTAGAGTGCTAGTAGCCTCACAAAAATAAAATAAAGGGCGTTAGCAACCCCTAAGCTGAACACTTTGAGGTTAGTAACCTCACTTTTTTAAAAAAATTAATTACCCTTTGAAAAACTATTATAACCCATGCGAAATTCTTGATCTGTATTCATAGTATGCAATTGTTTGAGTAGTGGAGATAAAGGTGAAGGCATAAGCTGATAGGAAGAAGTTGTTATAGTTGTGATAAATGATAAGTGATTAGAGCTACTTTGATTATGGTTACTTAAGAATAAGAATGCTTGCTATATCTTGATCTATTGAATTGGATACTCTTAATATTCTTTGTTATTCTGATTTTATAAATTGAATTGATTTTTGATATATGTATGTGATTCAAAGTTTTTCAAAAGATTTGAACAAGACTTATTATCTTAAATCTTAATTTTTGATTGTCTACACTAGTTTGCTAGGGACCAGCAAAGATTTAGTGTGGGGGAAATTATGATCGAGCTCAAATTATGCATGTTTTTATAGCTATTTTTATATACTTTTTACTACTTTTATATGTGTTTTTACCCTATTTTGTTAGTATTTGTGTTTTTAGGTCTTGAAGACAAGAAAAGTGAAAACTTATTGTTTTTCACTCTTTTTGGAGCTATTTTAGTGACTTTTTACTCAACTATGGATTTAGTCATTTGGAATGAAGATTTGAAGATGCGAAGTTCGTGATTGAAGATATTTTGAAGATTTGAAGATAATTGAAGAATTAATTCAAGAAGTAAAAATTGAAGATTTGGAGCTCATTTACATAGGATTGAAGCCAAGTCCAGAAGAAGCCCTGAAGTTGAGGATTTTTGGATTATTTATATGGGAATATACTCAGCCCATGTAAACCTATAATTGGAGTTAAAATCCCAATTTGTAGGCCTAATATCCAAAAGAATATCCAAATCCCGCAATAATCCCGCAGATTTGCGATATAAGTCCGGTTTCAGCGCAGTCTTCGTAGAAAGGCCATAACTTTCTGCTCAGATGTTTGTTTTAAGCCCATGAGTAGCCGTTGGAAAGCTATCTCCGAGCTCTACAACTTTCTTTTGAAGTACAAAGCCCATATCTGCCATCTTAAAGCCCGAAATCGACGTCGAAGTTCCTGCACAATTCCAGAAAATTCCAGAAAATTCTAGAGTCCTCATCTAACTTGGATTCTACTCTAGGATGACACCTAATCCAACTTGGAGTCCAAGTCAGAGCCTCAACCGTCCTACCCTATTCCTCCACTATAAATAGCCACCTCCTGTATCACAAATCACTTACACAATTAATCTCTCATATAGTTTTATTCTTTTTCTACCTTTCTTTAGTTTTTAGTTTTTCTCTAGTTTTAGTAGAGGGAGAAGTCGACACCCTCTCTAGCCATAGAGGGGTGCGACGTCCCTAGGATTTCAAGGGGGAGAAATCGTTCCTCCCCAGTCCTGTAAGTATTCTTATGCCTCTCATGGATTTTCCTAAGTCCATGAGTAGCTAAATCTTTAATACTTCTGATCCTTTGGTGAATTCAATCAATTGATTATGGTGAGATTTCTATACTTATAATTTTGTGTTAAGTTCTTGATGATAGTAGTCAAAACCCTGTTTTAATTTTATGATTTTGAATTTTATTTGAGTTATGTGGCCACTAACGATGTAAGAGGAAGATCTATGGCTAGATCAAGCTTAGAATTAATCACTCAAGTTTGATTGTATGTAGCAAATTAGGTTTGTTTAATCGCTGCTTAATGGGTATTTGTCTATCGGAGGGCGAGAAATTTCTCTTCGTATGTTTCAACTTTGTAGGCATGTGTGTAAAATTAATTGTTCTTAATGCTTTGTTCTCAAGTGATCTTTAAGCCCTAAGAAAGTAATCGATCGCTGAAGGAATAAAAGGGATAACTGCAGCTTTAATCGGCCTCTTATCTAAAATACATGTTGGGAAACCTATATCAGTTGTCAGTCAAGAATAAGATGCTAAATTCACCTTTCAAATCGAGGATCCATAGTTAATCTGATTGAATCATACCATCGGAGAAGAAGTATGCTTTATAATTATTGTTTGCTTTTTAATCTGCTTTAGATTTAGATTTAGATTTAGATTTGCTTTGTTTTTATTTTTAGTTTAATTGTTTTCTTTATAATTGATTTTCACAATCCCCTGTTTTCTAATCGATTTTTGGAAAAGATCTTTCTTTCTTTATATCGTTCATCACATAAACCTTCTCTGTGGGATTCGACCCCTACTTGCCCTAGCTATTCTAGTTAGTTAATTGTGGGGATTATTTTTATGGTCATAGACGACACGATCAATAGAATAAAGGCCCATGAGGCCGAATTACACAATGTTAAAGCCTAATGCTCATCGATTTCAAGTAAGGTGAACACCTTGGAATCGATGGGAATATTCTTGGTGATGTCGACTTCAATATTCTCGAAATGGTGTTCAAGGGACTCTAAACCTCCAAGATGAGATCTTACAAAACCCAATAAAGCTTCCCTGAACCTTTTAGCCCGAGCCCTAGTCATTGGACCTCGCGGAATGGCTAAAGGGTCGAATGGCCGGTTGTGGCTGGATGGCTCGTCTGATGTCCCGTGCGATGTCCCATGCGTTGGCCAATCATGGCAGGTTGCTCCATGCGGTGGTGGCCGATCCTCAACTCCTTGCTCCGCCAAGCTCGTGTTCAATCCGGGATCATCCGTGGCATCTTCTTGAATCTCCAAGACATCTCCAAGTTTGTCCAAGACATGATCTCCAATGGCTCCATTGTGCTCTTCTAAGCCATGATAAATCCTTGGTGCATCATCCCCTCTCCGTTGAAAAGGATTTGTCCTCAAATCTGCATCACTATCAAACAAGGATAAGTCTGAAACATTAAAAGTAGCACTTACATTGCCATATTCACTAGGAAGATCTAGCTTGTATGCGTTGTTGTTGATCCTCTCCAAGACTTGGAATGGACCATCTCCACGAGGTAAGAGCTTAGACTTTCTCTTTTCAGGGAACCTCTCCTTCCTTAGATGCAACCAAACCAAATCCCCGGGTTCAAAGATGATCTCTTTGCGCCCCTTGTTAGCAATCTTCATGTAGTGTTGTGTTTTCTTCTCAATTTGATCTCGAACCCTAGCATGAAGGTCCCTAACATAATCGGCCTTCCTTTGTCCATCCATGTCGACTTGCACACTCAAAGGCAAACTCAACAAATCCAATGGGGTTAAAGGATTAAAGCCATACACAGTTTCAAAAGGTGAATATCCAGTGGTGCTATGTATGCTTCTATTATATGCAAATTCGACATGAGGTAAACAATCCTCCCAAGTTCTTAAGTTCTTCTTAATTAATGCCCTAAGTAAAGTAGACAAAGTCCTATTAACTACTTCCGTTTGACCGTCAGTTTGAGGATGACAAGTAGTATAAAATAACAACTTAGTACCTAACTTAGCCCATAAAGTTCTCCAAAAGTGACTTAAGAACTTAGCATCTCTATCATTTACAATCGTCCTAGGCATCCATGTAGTCTAACAATTTCTTTAAAGAACAAATTAGCTACATTAATGGCATCATCCGTTTTAGTACATGCAATAAAGTGTGTCATCTTAGAAAACCTATCAACAACCACAAAGATAGAATCTTTACCTCTCCTAGAACGAGGTAAACCTAACACAAAGTCCATACTAATATGAGTCCACGGTTCATAAGGAATAGGCAAAGGAGTATACAATCCATGAGGTTTAGAAGTAGATTTAGCTTGCAAACAAACAATACAACTAGAAATATACTTCCCTACATCATGTTGCATCTTAGGCCAAAAGAAGTGTTCATGCAATATGTCATATGTTCTATCAACTCCAAAGTAACCCATTAAACCCCCTTCATGCGATTCCCTCAATAGCAAGATGCACAAAGAACAAGAAGGCACACACAATCTAGATTCCTTAAACAAAAACCCATCATGCTTCCAAATCCAGAATTTTCACATGCTTTAAATATTTCACCAAAGTAAACATCACTAGCATATAATTCCTTAATATATTCAAAACCAAGAAACTTAGAATCAAGCATGGAAAGTAAGACATACCTCTTTGATAAAGCATCGGCTACCACATTCTCCTTACCTTGTTTGTATCGCACAACATAAGGAAAGCTCTCTATGAACTCACTCCACTTAGCATGTCTCTTGTTTAGCTTTTGTTGGCCTCTTAAATACTTCAAGCTCTCATGATCCGTATGAATCACGAATTCCTTAGGCCAAAGGTAGTGTTGCCAAGTTTGCAACGCCCTCACAAGAGCATACAACTATTTGTCATAGGTTGGATAATTCAATGCAGCCCCATTCAATTTCTCACTAAAGTATGCGACGGGCTTCCCACCTTGCATTAAAACAGCTCCAATTCCAACCCCTGATGCATCACATTCAATCTCAAAAGTATTGTTAAAGTTAGGTAAAACAAGCAAAGGAGCATTAGTTAGTTTTTCCTTCAACGTCTGAAATGCTTCTTGTTGTTCATCTCCCCACTTGAATGGTGCATTCTTCTTCATCTCACTTGTGATAGGGGCGGCTAAGGTGCTAAAGTCCTTAACAAACCTCCTATAGAATCCGGCTAGTCCATGAAAAGATCTCACTTGTCCAACGTTGGTGGGTGTTGGCCAATCTTTGATTGCCTTGATCTTTTCCTCATCAACCTCTATACCTTGCGATGAAACCACAAAACCAAGAAAAACAAGCTTGTTTGTGCAAAAAGTGCACTTCTTAAGGTTAGCATACAATTTCTCAACCCTAAGTACATCTAACACACATCTTAGATGCCTAACATGCTCATCTAGGTTTCGGCTATACACAAGAATATCATCAAAATAAACAACAAAAACTTGCCAATAAAAGCTCTTAAAACATGATTCATTAATCGCATGAATGTACTAGGTGCATTAGTCAATCCAAAAGGCATAACTAACCATTCATACAACCCTAATTTAGTTTTAAAGGCAGTTTTCCATTCATCACCCTCTTTCATGCGAATTTGATGATAGTCACTCTTAAGATCAATCTTAGAAAATAAACAAGCACCATGCAATTCATCTAGCATATCATCTAATCTAGGAATAGGGTGACGATATTTACTGTTATGTTGTTTATTGCCCTACAATCAACATAGGAACGGCACATGGAGAAAGGCTTTGACGCACAAAACCTTTTTGAAAGTAGCTCACAAACTTGCTTCTCCAATTCCTTTGTTTCTTCAGGATTTGTCCTATAAGCTGGCTTATTTGGAATTTGCGCCCCAGGGATGAAGTCAACTTGATGTTTAATCCCCTTAATTGGTGGTAAACCACTAGGAATCTCCTCAGGAAACACATCTACATAATCACTCAAAAGAGAAACAATGTTGCTTGGAAGCTCGCTTTCCAAGTTGTTAGTGCTCACAAGTGTATATTTAAGCAGAAGCAAGATCAAAACAGAATTATCATTCAAAGCTTCTTTAATCTCACTCTTAGTAGCTAACATACACTCTTTATTAACCCTCTTAGAACTAACATGTTTTTCAACTAAATCGCAATTCACATCTAATTTAGCATGATTAGTCTTTTCTTTAGCCCTAAATTCCGAATCTAACTTAGCAAAATCCTCTTTCAATTTCAATTGATCTCTTAAAGCCTCTTGAGGTGATAACGGAATAAAAGTAAAGGGCTTCTTACCACACATGAGAGTATATTGGTTCGTCTCACCATCGTGATGAACTTTGTTGTCATATTGCCATGGTCGCCCAAGTAGTACATGGCATGCTTGCATGGGTAAGATATCGCACAATACATCTCCTTTCTACCTGCCAAAACAAAGAGAAACTAAACCTTGTTTGTTAACCCTAATTTCCTCCTTATCGTTAATCCAACCCAAGCTATAGGGTTTAGGGTGTTTTGTAGTGGGTAATTGCATCTCTTTCACCAAATAAACACTAGCTATGTTTGTACAACTCCCACCATCAATGATCACACTACTAGGCTTCCCATTCGCATACATCCTAGTATGAAACAAGTTCTCCCTTTGATTCTTCACATTGTCTTTCACATAAGCACTCAAAGTTCTCCTAGCAACCAAACTCTTAAGTGCAAAACCGACACCATCATCACTATCGTCATGCGCATCTCCTTCATCATCTCCATCACCACTAGATCCTAGAGTAATCTCTTCATCTTCACTTTCGATTTCTCCTTGTTCATTCACGAACAACACTTTCTTGTTAACACAATCTTTAGCATAGTGTCCAAAGCCTTGACACTTGAAACACTTGACATGATTCTTTGAAGATGAACTTGATGAAGAGTTAGAATCGGATTTAGGGGTAGTTCCCTTTTGCGCCACCAACTCCTTCTCTTTGGTCAACTTATCATCCTTCTTGATTGGAGTCTTCCATGAGCTTGATGATGATGCAAAGCTCTTCTTATTCCTCTTTACTTGGCTCTCGGCCTTCAAAGCATGTTGAAGCAATTCCTCAACATCATAGTGTTGTTGCATCTCCACAATATCATGAATTTCTCTATTCAATCCCGCCATAAATCTAGCTATAGTAGCTTGTGGAGCTTCATCAACCTCGGCCCTAGACATTAACAACATCATCTCGGAGTAGTATTCATCAACACTCCTAGTTCCTTGCCTCAAAGATTGCAACTCTTGGTAGAGACCATTAGTGTAAAAGCTTGGAACAAACTTCTTCCTCATAAAACTCTTTAGACCTAACCAAGTATCGATGGGCCTTTCCAAGTTTCTTCTTCTTGCTTGCACCAATTGGTTCCACCAATTCAAAGCATTCTCCGTGAATTCAAGAGTAGCAATTTTGTACCTTCTTTGGCTCAGCATGAGGATAGTAATCAAAGTACATATCCAATTTCGACTCCCATTCCAAATAATCGGATGGAGACCCTCTCCCATTGAATTTAGGGATCTTGTATTTGATGTTGTCTTTAGGCTCCTCTCTTTCAATTCCCCTCCTAGGCCGCATGTTTTCATTGATTGCTTGCCCACCAAGTTCTTGTTGCCATAATCTCTCCATAGGATCGATCCTAACACCATGCCTTGGTGGTGGAAGTTGAAGCCTCTCATTGTTGATTGCGGCATTAGCTCCTTGTTGAGCTTGTGGTTTTCGAATTTCCAATGCTTCCAATCTCGTCGTCATTGTACCAAGTTGTCGCATGATTTGTTGCAACATGGCATTCGTATTTTCGTCTTGATTTTGCTCTTCTTGTCTATCTCCCATTGTGCCTACGAAAAGAACAAAGATTAGTAGTAAAAATTCTCACAAGTGTGTGTGTGTGTATACCTTCGATTTGTGCTCTCGTGTTTGCACTCAAATCCTATGGATTGGCGGTCCACTACTCTCTTAATGATCTCACCAGATTATGCCTTTTACTAGCTTTCAATAGGCCTAAT
>AWWV01015893.1:0-12816 GCA_001974805.1 Corchorus capsularis | reverse complement strand
CAAGGAAATAACCTACTCCTTGTCCTACTAGGAAAAGTAAATAACATTACATAAGTAAGCAAGGATTGGACTTAGTCAAAGAAGGCCCAACCCAATGTCTTCTAGACTAAATAAATAACTAATCTAAGATAGAATAAAGGCCCATGAGGCCGAATTACACAATGCTAAAGCCTAATGCTCATCGATTTCAAGTAAGGTGAACACCTTGGAATCGATGGGAATATTCTTGGTGATATCGACTTCAATGTTCTCCAAATGGTGTTCAATGGACTCTAAACCTCCAAAATGAGATCTTACAAAGCCCAATAAAGCTTCATTGAACCTTTTAGCCCGAGCTCTAGTCATTGGACCTTGCGGAATGGCTAAAGGGTCGAATGGCCGGTTGTGGCCGGATGGTTCGTGCGATGTCCCATGTGTTGGCCGGTCATGGCCGGTTGCTCCATGCGATGGTGGCCAGTCCTCAACTCCTTGCTCCGCCAAGCTTCTGTTCAATCCGGGATCATCCGTGGCATCTTCTTGAATCTCCAAGACATCTCCAAGTTTGTCCAAGACATGATCTCCAATGGCTCCATTGTGCTCTTCTAAGCCATGATAAACCCTTGGCGTATCATCCCCTCTCCCTTGAAAAGGATTTGTCCTCAAATCTGCATCACTATCAAACAAGGATAAGTCTGAAACATTAAAAGTAGCACTTACATTGCCATATTCACTAGGAAGATCTAGCTTGTTGATCGGTCGTCAGCAATCATAAAAATAATTATCCAAACAATTACTAACTAAACTAGCTAGGGCAAGTAAGGGTTGAACCCACAAAGAGATCGGCTCTTCCTTTTCTCAAACAAAACAAATTAATAAAGAGAATTTAAAGAAGAATTAAAATTAAATCTAACTAAAAGTAAATTAACTAAGAACGCAATCAAGAAAATTAAAGAAAACAATTAATCAAAAGCAGTGAATATTATAAGAAAATCAATTAAATAGAAACCTCCAACATAGAATTAATATCCCTCTTGACAACAATAACATGGATCATTGATATCTAAAGATTATGAGAACCTTGAATAGCCTGTCGGACTTAACCTAAATTACCTTAATTAGATTAGATTACCGATTAAAGTCAATCTATCCCTTTTACTCTTTCAGCAATCAATTACTTTCTTAGGGCTTAGAGATCACTTAGGAATAAAGCATGAAGAACAAGTAATTTAATAACAAGCACAATGAGAAATTTCTCGCCCATTGATTCTTTTCTCTCTTGGACGGAGGATTAATTCACATCCAATTGCTACCTAAAATTAAGCTGGACTGATTAATTCACAACTTAATCTAGCTAATGCTAACTCAATTTATCATGAAAGTGTCAACCCAGTCAATCAAAACAAGCAACATAGAATTCATACAGAGATCCAAGAAATACTCAAATAAATTCTCATATAAAAGCACAAAATCTCACCATGGAATTAGTCAAGAGATCAATTAAATTCTATATTGGAGAAAAGAAAAGGATTACTCACTCATAAATTGAATGAGTATCCACAAATAAGAAGAAAAGAACTTATCTATGGATGAGGAAGAGAAGGGGGCGGCGGCTCCTAGGGTTTTTCTCCTCCAAATCTTCAACTAAATAATATATCTTATGAGAATAAAATTACCTTTAAAATCTAGACCTAAAGTGGCTATTTATAGTGGATGAACAAGGGTAGGGCGGTTTAGGGCTGACTTAGACTCCAAGTTGGATTAGATATCATCCTAGAGTAGAACCCAAGTTAAAATAGGATTCTGGAATTTTCTGGATTTCTGCAGAAACTTTACTGGCCAAATTCGAGCTTGAAAACAGCAGAATTGGGCTTCGGTCTGCAAAGGAAAGTTGTAGAGCTCGGAGTTAGCTTTCCAGCGGCTACTCATGGGCTTAAAACGGACATTTGAGCAGAAAGTTATGGCCTTTCTACCGAGATTGTGCTGAAACCGGGCTTATATCGCAAATCTGCGGTATTATTACGGGATTTGGATATTCTTTTGGATATTAGGCTTACAAATTGGGATTTTAACTCCAATTATAGGTTTATTCCAAAAATCCTCAACTTCAGGGCTTCTTCTGAGTTTAGCTTCAATCCTTTGCAATTTTAGCACCAATCTTCAATTCTTGCTCCTTGAAATAATTCTTCAATGATCATCAAATCTTCAAATTATCTTCAAGAAATCTTCAAACACGAACTTTGCATCTCCAAATCTATACTCAAAATTACTTTGCTAATATCTGTGTAAAAAGTAATCAAAATAGCTCCAAAAGTAGTGAAAATAAGCAAATTCTCAATTTCACATCTCATAAAGACTAAAAACACAAATACTTAGAAAATAAGGTATAAATGCATATAAAAGTGGTAAAAAGTATAGAAAAATAGCCGTAAAAATATGCATAATTTGAGCTCGATCATATTTTCCCCCACACTTGAACTTTGCTAGTCCCTTAGCAAACTCAATGTAGGTTAATCAAAAATCAAAATTTTCAGAAGATCAATTTGACTTCATTCATATATCAAAGAATCAATTTAATCATGAAATCAAAATAGCAAAGAACATCAATAATACTTAATCCAAAGATCAATCAATAACAAGCATTATCATTCTTAAGTAGCCATAATCAAAGTAACTCTAATCACTTACCATCCCTCACTTTTATAACTACTTCTCTCTATAAGCTTGTATATTCATCTTTCTCTCCATTACTCAAAAGATTACAATGTCATAAACAAACCAAGGATTCATGTGGGTTATAATAGTTTTTCAAGGGTAATTTTTTAGAAAACGGAGGTTACTAACCTCTGAAGTGTTCATGCTTAGGGGTTGCTAACTCCCTTTATTTTAATTTTGAGGCTACTAGCACTCTAGAGGGACAATATTTCTGTTGATCCATGCCTCTTATCCTCTTCCCAAGGGTTACTAACTCCTTCTGTTTAAAGAGAAGAGTGACAACAATGGAGTTTTTTTTTTTTTAAACAGAAAATATCTCTTCTCCTCTTGGATAAGATCACTTCTTTATGAAAACGGTTTTAATTACCCTTTATATAGATAGTCCCCCACACTTATTCTTGACAAATCTATAGCATGCTTTCTTAATTGTAACTTCAATCAAAATTCAATACAAGTTCTAGAAATAGATAATCATGAAAGCAATGAATAATAAGATCATATCACAAACTTCAATTATACCTAATTCTACGAAATCAAAACTTCTTACTATAAATCAATCAAAGAATAAAGCATCATTAAAAATTCTAAACATTCATCAATCATAATCAAATCAATCATTCCATATATGCTTGAAAAATCAAAGAGTTTGAAAAATCATCAAAATTTTCAATTTCAAAAATCAATTTTTTCCGAAAAATTTTCAAAAATTGGGGAAAATAGGCGATCCAAAACAATCATATTTTTATCCTAGATTCTCATGCAAAAGACTATCATATGACTCAATAATCAAACAATAATCCTACTATCAAGTATTCACCCCCCACACTTAAAATTCACATTGTCCTCAATGTAAAAGCAATCATAAAATCAAAGCATGCAAAATAGCTTACAAAATTAAAAAGTTAAGGTTCATGAAACATACCTGGGCGGCTTTGACGAAGATAATTACTCGAACAAAAAGACAGTAAAAATTAAAGTGATAGAAAAAATAAAACTAGATAGTTTATTAATGAAACTTGAAAAATAAAGACATAAGATAAAGAAAAATTAAATATAAAGCATAAACTAATTAACTAAAGCTACGATGCTTAAAAATAAAATCCTAAATCTAGCAAACATAAATTAAAATTAAAATCCTAGTTTTAAAACCTAAATTGGTTTAGGAATAGCCTTCTCCAATAAATTGAAGAGATTTTCCAAATTCCCAATTATAGTATCAAAATCCTCTCTTAGGCTAGCAACTTGATCACTTAAATCCTTAAATTGAGCAAGGAAAGGATGAGATTCTTCCTTAATTTCCTTCTCTTGATTCTTATCACTAGAAGCATCACTTGATTCAGAAGCAGAAGCAATTATCACGATATCATCTTTACCTTGACTTTCTTCATACAACGGATCTCTTGGTCCAATTGGAATTGAGGACTTATCCTTTAATTCTTCCAAGGTAAAAACAGTAGCAACAGGTGCAGTTCTTGGTTGATTAGATGAAGAAGCATAAAAAGGATCATGAAACCGTTGAGGAAAAGGGGCACATCGCATAGGAGGTCTATAGGGTGGCCTATAGGGCTTGGTGCGATACCCATCAATCTTTGGCATAGGAAAAGGCTTACTCCAAGGTGCAACATGAGGTCGAATTCTCCCACTGAAATTCCTTGGGTGAGAGAATCGATTTCCATAGGGATGGAAACGCTTTGCAAATTCTTTTTCGGCTCTTTCCTTTGATCTTATAACAGCTTCATGCGACTTGTTAGCTTTGTCCCAAAGAAATTGATAAATCATCCTAGCTTTGAAACCGGGCTTAGCCTCAATTTCATCCTTAGGTAGCAACGAAATCATACTCAAGAGTTCATGGCAATCTTGGCGAATAAAATTTCCTTGAAACTTTGGACCGAATTGAGAAGCTCCAATTCTATAAAATTGATCCTTAAACTTCTTGAATTGAACTTCAAAATCCATGGTAGTAGTAGCTAGCATCATTGACATCTTCAATTAGAAAAGGGTTGTCGACTTCTTCTTAGGTTGAAAAAAATAGCCAAATCGACTTGTTCAATCGACTTTGCTTCCAAAAGTCGACTTGTGTAGTCGATTTGCTCCTTGTAAAGTCGACTTCTCCTCTAATCGGCCTTGCTCTCAAAAAATTGCTTCTTAGCCGAATTTTTAAGCTCTCAAATATTGCTTCTTGTGATTTGATGAATAAAGAGGAATAGAGGTGCCTTTATATAGTGATCAAATTCTAGTTCTAAGAGGTTTTAGTTAGAGTAAAAAGTAAGAAACATACCTTGATTAGGAGTAATTTACCTAGATGGAAAAGGTGTTGGTTGGAAATCAATTAGGAACTCAATTTCCTAGTCAATATAGGAAATTAAAATCCTACTCTTCCTTGCATGTAGATGGCGCGGCACTTTCCTTGCTTGGTTCGGGGTTGGCGCGGCATTCTCCTAGTGCAAGCGGGACATGGCCGGCATGGCTTGGCATGGCTCGGATCAAGGTCGGGCAGGTCCTGGTGGTGGTGCGGGCTAGTGCGTGCGGGACGCGGGCTGCTGCGGCTGGTGCTGTCTCGGGCTTGGCCGGTTGTGGCTGGCATCTTCCAGGCTAAGGCGCGGCATGGCTGGTGCTAGCTCGATGATGTCTGGTGCTTGCCGGCTAGAGTGCATGGCATGGCTCGGTGATGTCCGGGTCATGCTTGATACGGTGCCGAGCTTGGCCTGGCGATGGCGCGGTGATTCCGAGTCTTAGCCGGGTCAAGGCTTGATGTTTGTGCGGCATGGCCAAGCCATAACCGGCCATGCATGCTAACTCTCCGGGTTTCGACCGGGTATGCATGGTCTATGGCTTGGTACTTTTTACTCCTTAGATAAAAATTCATAAAACAAAAATTAAAATTAAAATTGGGTTGCCTCCCAATAAGCGCTTGTTTAAAGTCGTTAGCTTGACTCTTCCTCTCTTCGACCCTAAATTGGAAGATAGATGGGATCCTCCAATTTAATTTCCTCAATCAACGCTATTGTCAATGGTTCGAAGTAAGGCTTGAGTCTTTGCCCATTAACTTTAAATGAATTCCCTTTGACTGGATTAATAATTTCTACTGATCCATTAGGGTAAACTTGTATTATCTCATAAGGTCCTCCCCATTTTGATCTTAATTTTCCATGATGTTTGATTGAGCTTGTAAATAACAAAACTTTCTGACCTTCATGGAATGTTCTTCTTAATATCCTTTGATCATGCAGAGTTTTAGTCTTTTCCTTGTAAATTCTTTCATTCTCATAGGCTTCATTCCTAATTTCCTCAAGCTCTTGCAATTGTAACATCCTTTGAATTCCAGCCTTGTCAAAATTAAGATTGCATTGCTTAACTGCCCACCATGCTTTGTGTTCTAATTCCACAGGTAGATGAAATGGTTTTCCAAACACAATTTTGTATAGGGACATACCTAGAGGTGTCTTATAAGCTGTACGATAGGCCCATAAAGCATCTCCTAGTCGCATACTCCAATCTTTTCTTTGGACATTGACTGTTTTTTCCAAAATCAGCTTCACTTGACGGTTAGATATCTCAGCTTGCCCACTAGTTTGAGGATGATATGAAGTAGATACCCTATGGTGTACTCCATATTTTCCAACTAATGCTTGGACAATCTTGTTGCAAAAATGAGTTCCACGATCACTGATGAGGTATCTTGGTATTCCAAATCGATGAAGAATATTATTCTTCAGAAATTTGACTACAATCCTAGCATCATCTTTCTCCGTAGCAATAGCTTCAACCCATTTAGAAACATAATCCACGGCTAGAAGGATGTAATACTTCTTGTCTGATTGAGGAAAAGGTCCCATGAAATCAATTCCCCATACATCGAAGACTTCAGCAACAAATATAGGTGATTGAATCATCTGATTCCTTTTCGATATACTTCCAACTCTTTGGCATTGTGGACAAGTCTTGCAATACTCATAAGAATCCTTGAAAAGCTTAGGCCAATAGAAGCCACACTCCAGGATTTTTCTTGCGGTCTTCTTGTGTCCAAAGTGGCCTCCACATTCATCTCCATGGCAAAATCTCAAAACGGATTGAGTCTCATTGTCGGGAATGCATCTTCTCATGACTAAGTCGGATCCTTGCCTCCATAGGTACGGATCATCCCATAAATAATACTTGGCATCACTTATGATCTTCAATTTTTGTCCTCTACTAAGATCTGAAGGTAGGCGACGAGCAACTAAGTAATTGACAATATCAGCATACCAGGGAAGTTGAGAAACGGCAAACAATTCTTCAAAAGGCAGCACTTCATTGATTGTGATTTCTTCTTCCTTGCTTTCAATTCTACTTAGGTGATCGGTAACAACATTCTCAGCTCCTTTCTTGTCTCGTATTTCGATATCGCATAAGCCTAGCTTTTGCTTCTTTTTTTTTCATTAGACATCTCAATGCAGCATGATCGGAGTAGATTATCACCTTAGATCCTAAAATATACGGTCTAAACTTCTCCAAAGCAAAGACAACGTCAAGCATCTCTTTTTCTGTGGTAGTGTAGTTCTTTTGAGCAGCATCTAGGGTTCTTGAAGCATAATAAATAACATGACGTACCTTGTCAACTCTCTGAGCTAGAACAGCTCCAATGGCAACGTCCCTTGCATCACACATAATTTCGAACGGTAGTTTCCAATCAGGTGGCTTCACAATTGGAGTGGTGGTGAGTGTAGTCTTCAACTTATCGAATGCTTCCTTGCAATCGTCTCCAAATTCGAACTCTACATCCTTTTGTAATAGTCGACACATCGGTGCTGAGATCTTTGAGAAATCCTTGATAAATCATCGGTAGAATCCAGCATGGCCTAAGAATGAACGGATATCTTTGACACATGTCGGATATGGCAGCTTCTGTACAACGTCGACTTTGGCTTTATCGACTTGCATCCCCTCTTTGGATACTACATGGCCTAGAACAATGCCTTGTTCTACCATGAAGTGGCATTTTTCGGCATTCAATACCAATTTGGTTTCAACACACCTTTTCAAGATGAGTTCTAGATTATTGAGACATTGATTTAAGTTATCTCTATAGACTGTGAAATCGTCCATGAAAACTTCCACCTTATCTCCCACATAATCTTGAAAGATGCTAATCATACACCTTTGAAAAGTTGCAGGTGCATTGCATAAACCAAAAGGCATTCTTGTGTAAGCATACGTACCAAAAGGGCATGTAAACGTGGTCTTCTCTTGATTTTCAGGTGCAATTGGAATTTGAAAGTATCCCGAGTATCCGTCCAGAAAACAATAATAGGCCTTGCAAGCTAATCTTTCCAGCATCTGATCAATGAATGGCAGTGGAAAGTGATCCTTCCTTGTGGCGAAATTCAGCTTTCTGTAGTCAATGCATACTCTCCATCCATTCTGCAATCTTTGAGGAACTAGCTCTCCATCTTTGTTTTCTACGACAGTGAATCCGGACTTCTTTGGAACTACTTGGACTGGGCTGACCCATTTACTATCTGATATAGCATAAATGAGACCAGCTCCAAGTAATTTAGAACTCTCTTTAACAACTTCAGCAAGATTTGGATTTAGTCTTCTTTGTGGCTGTCGAACTGCTACTGCATCATCTTCAAGTCGAATCCTATGCATGCATATAGTAGGACTTATTCCTTTGATATCAGCTACAGTCCATCCAATGGCTTCTTTGTGTTCCTTCAAGACTCTGATTAGTTGTTCTTCTTGTAAATTGTTCAATTTACTTGAAATAACAACCGGCAGGGTATCATTATCTCCAAGGAAAACATGTTTCAGGCCTTCAGGAAGCGATTTCAGCTTGACCTCTGGAGGTTGAATGATAGATGGTAATGGCTTGGGTGTTGGCTCCAAATTGATGTGAGAAATCGTCTCCACCTCTTCGTTGGATGATAGTTCACTGATAGTCTCTGCTATCTCTTTTGGCATCTCGACTTCTGCTTCTTCAACGTCTTGTTGATGTAAACTTTTGGTGAGGATCACCTCAAGTTCATCTTCTTGGTTGAGTTCTTGTACTTCTTCTGAGTAAGTACCAATTGTGTCAATGGAATAGATAGAATGAAATTCGGCAGGAGCTTCCATTGATTCACTTATGTTGAATACAATAGGCTTTCCGTCGAATTCCATAGTGATTGTTCCTTCTTTTGCGTTGAAATCCATACTTGCTGCAATCAAAAGCGGTCTTCCTAACAGTAGTGGCATTTGAGGTAGATGAATGTCATCCTCGCTCATCTTCAAGACATAGAAATCTGCAAGAAAAACAAAATTCCCTATCTGCACTAAAACATTCTCAACTAAACCTTCAGGTTTATGGTTAGTTCTATCAGCAAATTGGATAATAAGATCAGTTTCAAGCAGAGGTTCTATTTTCAATTGCTTATAAACAGAATAAGGCATGATATTGATCAAAGATCCATATTCACACATAGCATTACCTACTTCATTCTTTGATAACCAGCAGATATATTTTCATCCATGCAGGCATATTTTTTATCATACTTATTCTTATTATTGCATAATTCTCTGAGGAAAGAAGCATACCTGGGTACTTTGACTATTTCATCAACTAAAGGAATGTTTACCTCTAATTTCCGAAGTAAATTGAGTTGTTGAGCAAACCTTTGAGGGAATGGTAGTGGATCATACTTAGCTTGCATCTCCTCCATCCATTCTTCTTCTGATTGTTGATGTTCATTGTCTGATACGGCAGGTACATCTTTCTTAATTTCGGTTGAAGTCTCCATATCTCCTTGAATTGGCCCATCGAACACATCAATGGGTGGTAGTGTTTTAGGAAAATTAGGTGTTGGAATAGATGACATCGCAGGTACATTCGGCAATTCCATCCAATGTTGAGTTTCTTCAATAGCATTGATTCCTCTTTTTTGAATAGAAGGTTGTGAACAAACACTCATAAATTCAGCAAACATCTTTGCTAAATTTCCGCATTGAGTAGTCACTTCCTTTAACTCTTTTCGAATTTCTGCTATCTCTGAGTCCTTTGTTGCATCGGCTTCATTGGTTGTACCAAATTGATGTATATTTTCCATCATAGTATTCAGCAGCTTCCTTGCTTCTTCAGGGGTTTTGAATGTAAGTCCTCCTCCAGTGGCAGCATCGACATAGGTGCGATCTTCATAAATAAGGCCATCATAAAAGTGTTGAATCAAAAGTGCTTCACTGATGTTGTGGTAGGGGCAACTTGCGCAGATCTGATTATATCTCTCCCAGTATTGGTACCACTTTTCGCCTTGCAATTGTTGACAAGTGTTGATCTTTCTTCTGACATCAGCACGCTTAGCTTCCGGAAAGTATTTATTCAAAAATACTGTCTCCATCTCTTTCCAATATTTTATGGATTTGGGTGGTAGTCTTAAGAACCATTCTTTTGCCTTTCCGTCTAATGTGACAGGAAAAGTTCGAAGTTTCAAGTCCTCTTCAGGCATCCCAGTAATTGTAGCACACTTCAGAAAGAAACTTTGCAGATGTTCATGAGGATTCTCATGATGTTCTCCTTGAAAAATCGACAGCATACGGATTACTCCTGACTTCAATTTGTAAGACATATCCATGGCTGGATAGTCAATACAAAGGGGCGGCAATTCACAGTTGAAATTCAGCTCTCATAACGTTTGTGATTGCTCCATTGGATCTATTCTGCAAAACAAAGATGATCAAGTGCAAATCTAATAGAAAATAAAATAAGAGAAAAAGAAAATTAAACTCAATCTCCCCGGCAACGGCGCCAAAATTTATGATCGATCGTCAGCAATCATAAAAATAATTATCCCAACAATTACTAACTAAACTAGCTAGGGCAAGTAAGGGTCGAATCCACAGAGAGATCGGCTCTTCCTTTTCTCAAACAAAACAAATTAATAAAGACAATTTAAAGAAGAATTAAAATTAAATCTAACTAAAAGTAAATTAACTAAGAAAGCAATCAGGAAAATTAAAGAAAACAATTAATCAAAGGCAGTGAATATTATAAGAAAATCAATTAAATAGAAACCTCCAACATAGAATTAATATCCCTCTTGACAACAATAACATGGATCATTGATATCTAAAGATTATGAGAACCTTAAATAGCCTGTCGGACTTAACCTAAATTACCTTAATTAGATTAGATTACCGATTAAAGTCAATCTATCCCTTTTACTCTTTCAGCAATCAATTACTTTCTTAGGGCTTAGAGATCACTTAGAAATAAAGCATGAAGAACAAGTAATTTAATAACAAGCACAATGAGAAATTTCTCGCCCATTGATTTTTTTCTCTCTTCGACGGAGGATTAATTCACATCCAATTGCTACATAAAATTAAGCTGGAGTGATTAATTCACAACTTAATCTAGCTAATGCTAACTCAATTTATCATGAAAGTGTCGACCCAGTCAATCAAAACAAGCAACATAGAATTCATACAAAGATCCAAGAAATACTCAAATAAATTCTCATATAAAAGCACAAAATCTCACCATAGAATTAGTCAAGAGATCAATTAAATTCTACATTGGAGAAAAGAAAAGGATTGCTCACTCATAAATTGAATGAGCATCCACAAATAAGAAGAAAAGAACTTATCTATGGATGAGGAAGAGAAGGGGGCGGCGGCTCCTAGGGTTTTTCTCCTCTAAATCTTCAACTAAACAATATATCTTATGAGAATAAAATTACCTCTAAAATCTAGACCTAAAGTGGTATTTATAGTGGATGAACAAGGGTAGGGCGGTTTAGGGCTGACTTAGACTCCAAGTTGGATTAGATATCATCATAGAGTAGAATCCAAGTTAAAATAGGATTCTGGAATTTTCTTGATTTCTGCAGAAACTTCACTGGCAGATTCGGGCTTGAAATCAGCAGAATTGGGCTTCGGTCTTCAAAGGAAAGTTGTAGAGCTCGGAGTTAGCTTTCCAACGGCTACTCATGGGCTTGAAACGGACATCTGAAAAGAAAGTTATGGCCTTTCTACCGAGACTATACTGAAACCGGGCTTATATCGCAAATCTGCGGGATTATTACGGGATTTGGATATTCTTTTGGATATTAGGCCTAAAAATTGAGATTTTAACTCCAATTATAGGTTTATATGGGCTGAGTATATTCCCATATAAATAATCCAAAAATCCTCAATTCAGGGCTTCTTCTGAGCTTGGCTTCAATCCTTTGCAATTTTAGCTCCAATCTTCAACTCTTGCTCCATGAAATAATTCTTCAATGATCTTCAAATCTTCAAATTATCTTCAAGAAATCTTCAAACATGAACTTTGCATCTCCAAATCTATACTCAAATTTACTTTGCTAATATATGTGTAAAAAGTAATTAAAATAGCTCCAAAAGTAGTGAAAATAAGCAAATTCTCAATTTCACATCTCATAAAGACTAAAAACACAAATACTTAGAAAATAAGGTATAAATGCATATAAAAGTGGTAAAAAGTATAGAAAAATAGCCATAAAAATATGCATAATTTGTGCTCGATTACTTGTATGCGTTGTTGTTGATCCTCTCCAAGACTTGGAATGGACCATCTCCACGAGGTAAGAGCTTAGACATTCTCTTTTCAGGGAACCTCTCCTTCCTTAGATGCAACCAAACCCAATCCCCGGGTTCAAAGATGATCTCTTTGCGCCCCTTGTTAGCAATCTTCATGTAGTGTTGTGTTTTCTTCTCAATTTGAGCTCGAACCCTAGCATGAAGGTCCCTAACATAATCGGCCTTCCTTTGTCCATCCATGTCGACTTGCACACTCAAAGGCAAACTCAACAAATCCAATGGGGTTAAAGGATTAAAGCCATACACAGTTTCAAAAGGTGAATGTCCAGTGGTGCTATGTATGCTTCTATTATATGCAAATTCGACATGAGGTAAACAATCCTCCCAAGTTCTTAAGTTCTTCTTAATTAATGCCCTAAGTAAAGTAGACAAAGTCCTATTAACTACTTCCGTTTGACCGTCAGTTTGAGGATGACAAGTAGTATAAAATAACAACTTAGTACCTAACTTAGCCCATAAAGTTCTCCAAAAGTGACTTAAGAACTTAGCATCTCTATCATTTACAATCGTCCTAGGCATCCATGTAGTCTAACAATTTCTTTAAAGAACAAA
>AWWV01015892.1:0-13026 GCA_001974805.1 Corchorus capsularis | reverse complement strand
ATTTGCTTTCAAAGAGTAATAAAAGGTCTAATTATCCTCAAATACAAGAAAAGGCAAAAAATATAGGATTAAGGACTGAAAGCAATCTTTTATTTCAGACCCCAAATAGATCTAGATTAGACTAGAGGTACCGTCATTTGACGGGCGTTTGGGGGTGCTAATCCTTCCCCAAACGTAATCGACTCCCGGACTTAGAATTAGGCTGCAAAGACCGGACCTATAAGTTTAGTGGGTCCCTCGCCAAGCCTTGGACCACATTAAGCTAGCTAGGTCAATCAGGTGACTAATCACACCTATAAGATGATTAGTGGCGACTCCCTTCTCAAGTCGTTAGCGGCAGGGCTCGGACCCCGGACCCACACGTGGCGACAGCTTGGCGACTCCGCTGGGACTTTAGAGAGTCAGGCCTCACTTAGTCTAAACAAGATCTAGGGTTTAATAAACTGATTGCTTTGCCTTTTCTTTTGTGTATTGCATCTTTTGTTGCTTATTCTTACTCGCGCTTAACCGTGTTTTCATGTTTGTAATGCATCAGCTTTAGAATTTAATAATTTGGTATTTGGTATGGTATATGGTAATGGTAGGTTGTTCCTTCACACACCTTACTTAGATTGCACCTTGCATTTGCATTTTTGCCACCCTTATTAGATTTTGGAGGTATAATAAGCAAGCCTTCGTGGGACAACCAGGTCCCCGTACAGGTTGTGCTGAAAAACCTCCACCCAAGGAGATCCTACCTACTCAATTTGATGGGTGATGGTAGTATCAAATTGGGTTCCCTTTAGGTTTGAGCGGACTAAACCCAGCATATAGTGTTGGCGCACATAAGGAACACCCCTTTACCCTTATCTGATTTTGAAAAGAACCGTAGAGAGAGTAGGCTTTTTACTCTCAATATATAGACCACCCGCCCCGGGAGGACCGTTGTGTCCAAATTTTTGTGCAAGGAAAACCTTTTCGTTCAAAAAGGGGGCATCATTTTTCAACTTTTATATTTCAGCACTGTTATTTATACACTCATATCCCTTTACTAACTTACTTTCTTTTGTTGTTTTATTTTCCTTTCTATCTTGTTCCATGCATTCATTACATTAGATTGTCACATAATGGCAAAAACCAAGAAAAAGGGTGTACCAAACAAGGTGGGACCCACACATCAGCTAGCAGAAGGAAGCACAAGTGCAGCAGAGGCAGTTGACAGCCCGCCGGAAAGTGGGGTAGAACAGCAGAATAGTGGGATCGTAACTTCGTTAGACTACAGCACCGAATTCCCACCTGTGACTCATTTTGATACCAGTCAGAGCAACCTTAATAAGTTGAAGAGCTTGTGGGCGAGATTCCCATACAAGGAACAGTTCAAACAGAAGTATGGGCTTATTGGATCTTTGGTCGATATTGAGGTCGATCATTCACTGTTAAAGGCTATGATACACTTCTGGGATTCTGCCCGTCGCTGCTTCGTCTTCAATGGAGTGGATATGGTGCCTACAGTTGAAGAATATCGCTCCATGTTGTTTCCCTCCGACAAGTTTCCCTTCAGAAAGCCTGATGACAAGATTTATTGGAGGAGGCTACGCCCTCAAGTCAGCAAGCACATTTCTGGTATGACTGGTGACAAGGCAAGTGAGTGGATAGGTGAACTTACTATTGTAAGCAAAGAGGTTAAGGCTTTTAAGGAAAGTTATCTGACTCGGAAAGCTGAGGAGCACTTGGAGGATGAGGAGAAGGGATCTCAGTTAATGGCACTTTTGATCAATGGTTTGATCATTTTCCCAAGGGCTCTGTCACATGTGGATGAGTTGATGATCGACATACAGGATCAAGCGAAGCACGGGTTCGACATCTCACCAGCGATAGTGGCAGAGACCATCCGATCTTTAAACCATTGTAGGAGGACTGGAAAGGGAAGATTCATTGGTTGTACGGCCATGTTGACTATATGGATGAAGACACACTTGCCCTTGATTGACACGACTAAGATGTCCATCCAGTTCCGAGATAGTGACCACATTAAAGAGTTAAAGAATATTGCATGGGTTAAGAAGACAGTGCAGGAATGGATAGATTGGTTCAGAGAGTGTGGACATGGCGACATTGTGTGGAGGGAACGATGGATGAGGAGTAAGATGCCAGTGCATAAAAGTGGAGGAGAATTATTCATGCTACTGATGGGACCATGGGGGACCACCACTTACTCGACTTCTCTAGCACTTAGACAGTTTGGAGTAGGGCAGTTCATTCCAGACATGCAGGGTATGTGTAGTATTGATATCGAGCATAAGGGACAGTTGGAGGTAGATGCAGCCAGAGCTAAGGCACTCAAGTGGAAGAATTCACAGTGGGAATATGTGACCAACTCGCCTTACAAGACAACCCCATCCCCAGAATATGTTATATGGCACAAGGAAACGATTAAGAATCTAGCCCCGCCTCCCGCAAGGAATCCAAGAGTTAGATTGGGGCAAACAGTGAAGATGAGCTCACTAAGTTGAAGATTGAAAACAAGCGTCTGCGTGAAGGGGCTGTACTTAGGGAACTGGAAGAAAAGTTCAAGTCAAAGAGAGCTAAGTGGGGAAAAGAAAAAGCACAGCTGACGGAGGCAACTGAGGACTTGCAGATTCAAATGAGCAAAGTGGTAAAAAGGAAGGAGGAGTTTGAGCAGGATTACCAGAAAGAGAAAGATAAAGCAGAGTATTGTGCAAGTCAGAACAAGAAATTTGGCCAATCAATTGATGCACTCAGGGAGGAGGTGAAGGGTCTGAAAGGAAGGAAAGCTACAGTGGTCACTCAAAGTCCCGCATACATTGCACTCCAACGAGAGAAGACGCGAGTAGAGGATGATTGTCAGAATATCAGCCGAGAGTTGGAGGAAGAAAAGGATTTTAGTAACAACTTGGCCTCCCTAGTCAGACGTCAGAATGAAGAGATCAGAGCCCTCAGGGAAAAGGAAGTGGAGCTTATCAGTGCCAACGAGAGGATTGCCACATTGACAGCTGAGCTGGAGGCAGAAATGGGGAAAACGGCGGAGCAAGAAGTGCAGTTTGTGTTGTGGAATGCCGCTCATGAAGCACAGATCTAGGATTTGAATGCTGAAATCGTTCGCTTGGGAGATTTGGTAGAGACACGTAAGAATAACTTTGACAATCTCAAAGAGGAATACTTGCAGTACGAGGCTAAAGTGGAAGAATTGAGATCTGCCTGGTTTTTCATCCAATGGAGACTTTTCAAATTGGAAAGTGCCTACCACATCCGCACCGACCAGCTGTTCCAACTACAAGCGCATATCCGTGCTGGAGTGGCAAAAGCTAAGGAGATCAGAAGCCAAGTTCAGAGGGTCTGCAATCAGGCGATGCCCAGGGGACCAGAGGGATAACAGGTCCTTGACTGTTTGGAAAGGGTGATCCATCTATATGGGGTTTTTATTAAAACTTACCAGAATATATCCCTTAATGAGATGAGCTCAGATTGGATTAGTTGATAAGTTGTATTTTGATGATGTATTGAACAGACAAATATTTGGTGATGTAATCAAAATTTGAATGATGTAATTCGAATGATGTGGTGTTTTAAACCTTGTTTTAAGCTAATCCAATTTCTCGGTTTTCGGCATTATGTGACTAGTCCTTACATATTTATTTATAATGATAGATATTTATGCATATTTAAAAGGATATCTTGATTTATGTGAATGCACAAAAATCAGAGTTATGAGGTGCTACCACAATGGTGGAGAACCTTTATAACATTCCTTTCTAGGTCATTCATTCATTCACTCATGCATACACTTTGCATAAATGCCAGTGCGAAGGACACTACGACTTATGTGAATGCACAAAGTCATAGTTCTGGATATAAAAGCGAGGAGTTATGGATCCCACCACGATGGTGGGGGATCTCGTAAGCTCTCCCTTTTAGGGCATCCATTCATCTTCAATAAGAGAATAATAATAATGCTAGTAATAAGAATAGATCCTAATGGTTGGTTTCAAACCAGGAAGAAGTGTTAAAAGATAGCTCCACCCAGAAGATTATATCAGAGAACTCAGCAGTACAATACCAGATCTAATACCAAGAGAATGGAGGATCAGGCATGAGAAATTCAGCAGTTAAGAGAGGAGATGGCGCGTCGAGATGAAGAAGCAAGGCGCAGAGAGGAAGCAACAAACGCCAAGATCGAGCGCATGATGGAAATGATGGTTGCAATGTCCAACGCAGTGCCAGGGAGCTCAGGCACAGCAAACAGTCAAGGGCAGGCTACTGAGACAGAAAATATGCCATATACGGGGGTAATGAGAAGCCCGGTTCAAGTCAATTTACCAAACCCTTCAACAAGCCAGATCAACTTGCCTATCCCTCCAGGCCAGAATGTGCACCTTAACATGTCATCGACAGCTTTTGAGCCGTCCCCACCTACGGTCCTCCCGTCTTCTCAAGGGGCAAACACGGTGCATGTAAGTGGATTTGGGGGAGTTCCTGCGATGTTTACAGGGGTGAAAGCTGAAGATGACCCTAGGAAGATAATTGAAGAATCTACTCAGCAACTGTGGAACCAAATGGAAGAAAAGCTCAAAGGATTAAATGGCAACCAGGTGTATTTCAAGGGAGTGGATAAGGTGTCCCTAGTCACGGATTTAGTGTTACCGCATAAGTTCAAGGTCCCGGATTTTGAAAAGTTCGATGGTACTAGGTCCCTGAAAACCATGTCAACACATATGTGCGCCAAATGCAGCCTTACAGTTCAGATGATATGCTCATGCATTACTTTCAGAGGAGCCTCACGGGTTCATCTTTAAGTGGTACAACAGATTGGATTCTAGCCAAATCAAGACGCGGAATGACATGGCTAATGCTTTCATAGTACAGTACAAGTATACTGACGAGTTAGCTCCTTCCCGGGAAACACTGTTGAGCATGACGAGGAAGCCGGGTGAAACTATCAAGGAGTATGACCAGCGCTTCAAAGACATGGCCTTGGAAGTGGACCCACATATGAATGATTCGGAAATAGGCTCCAAGCTGCTACAGACACTGCCAAAAGAGTATTATCGAGAACTGTACCAAGCAGCGACTAACTCTTTCACCAGGTTGATTGTGACAGGAGAGGCTTATGAAGCAGGAATTAGAAATGGAGTCTTTGGAAATGCTGAAAAAAAGGGCTCTACATATCAGAAGAAAAAAGAAGGGGAAGTGCATGAAGTTGGCCAGAGTAATTTCAGACCTAGGAACCAGGGGCAGCAGTATTACCCTCGGAGCCATGGGTACAACTATTCTTATCAACCTTATGGATACTATACCCCTCCTCAACAAAACTCCTATCCCTACCAGTACCCCAGCAGTATAAATGCAACAGGTGGGACGCCATTCCAACCTAGACCTTCTAATCCTAGCCCCGCAACTTCACAACCCTTACAACCAGTTACCCAAGCCATTACATCAGGGACCAATGACCCAGTTAAAGAAAGGGTCCCCATAGACCCGATTCCTTATACCTACACTGAGTTGTTACCTCAGTTGCTGCAACAAGGGTTATTGGAGAGGGCGCCATTTTCCCAGCCACTGCCGCTAAACCGTCGCCCTAGGTGGTACAACGCTAGTGCGCATTGTGATTTCCATTCTGGAACTGAAGGGCACACAACGGAAAACTACATAAGATTGAAATATACCGTCCAGGAGCTAGTTAGGAGTGGAAAGTTGAGTTTCGGAAATACTACTCCAAAGACTCAAGCTCAGAATCAAGGAGCCCAAGTAACCATGGTTGAGAGTGGAGAAATGGTGAAGAAGAGGGTTTCCGAAGTTGTCACACCTTTCAGTACAGTGTTCAGAGCCCTAACAAAAGTGGAGATGATCGAGAAGGGAGAATACGGAGAGGGGGATGCCGAGGAAGTTTGTCCTTACCATGGTCTGGTGCATGGGATCCGTCAGTGCCCAAAGTTTGTGGGGATAGTACAGAGGTTAATGGATGAACACCAAATAGAGTTCTATGTTGAGAAGGTAGAAAGGGAAACAAATGTGGTCATCAAAGAGCAGAATCAACCTTTTGTTCCCAGTCCACCAAAAATCCTGTTGTTTGTTCCAACACCACCAACAGTCCAACCACCACACCCCTTCATTCCCAAACCACCGACAGTACTTCCATCGCATTTGCAGCAGTCATCGACGACATCCTTGGTTGTGACACCACCCCAGCCATTCGCTTATGAGAATAGCCATCGAGTGCCCTGGAAATATGAGTGCAGTTATTCGACATCTCAGGGCGAAGGAAGTTCAACGAACGTCACAGGGGTCGAAGGGATGACCTGTAGTGGGAGGATTTACTCGCCGGAAACGAGTTGGGCTGCGCAAGGAAAGACAGATACGCCAGTAGAGGTGACTGGAGAAAAGGAACAGACATCCGGCACTCAGAATGAAGCAGTGGCGGCCAAGCGAGTCTCAGATTTTTAGGAAGGGGAGTTTTTGAAGATTATCAAGTACAGTGAGTATAGTGTGGTTGATGCCCTGAACAAGATCCCAGCTAGAATTTCTATCTTGAGTTTGCTTTTAAACTCTGAGGCTCATAGGAATGCTCTGGTGAAAGTTTTGAGCCAAGCCTATGTACCACAAAGCATATCAGTTAATGACCTGGATCATTTAGCCGGAAACATTACGGCAGATGGTTTTATTACTTTTTCTGATGATGAGATACCAGAAGGAGGAAAGCGGGGGATTAGAGTTTTACACATTGCAGTGAAATGCAAAGGCATGGGGATGGGAGGTGTGTTGATAGATAATGGTTCCGCATTGAATATTATGCCCTTGAATACCCTGAAGGCTCTCCCTGTAGAACAAACTTACATTCAGACAAACCATATGATCGTGCACGCCTTTGATGGAACTAAAAGGGGTGTTATTGGTGAGATTGAGATTCCTTTTGAGATAGGTTCAGTTCCATGTAACCTGATATTCCAAGTGATGGATATTGATCCTTCATACTCCTGCTTGCTGGCAAAACCATGGATCCACATGGCCGGGGCAGTCCCTTCTTCTCTGCACCAAAAGTTTAAGTTCAGGACTCCTGAAAAGCTAGTGATGATAAAGGGGCAGAAGGACATGATAGTTGCCCACACATGTGCTACTCCTTATGTGGAAGCCTCTGAGGAATCTTATGAGTGTGCTTTCAGAGCTTTTGAGGTGGATGAGGTCTTAACTCCCCCAGGGCCATCAGTAATGTCAGTGCAAATGTTGAAGAAACAAGGTTGGAAGGAGGGCGAAGGATTGGGAAAGAACCCTCAGGGAGTGAAAGAGATACCTGTAGACTGCAAGTGGAGCATGGGATTCGGCTTGGGGTTCGAAGCTACTGCTGAAGATCGCAAGAGAGTGGCTGAAACGAGGAAACAGAGAAAAGCTGAAAGAATGGGTAAGGCAACTACTGGAGGAGGGAGGATCGATGCATGGGCTCTTTATCAGCATTTCAAGCCTTCTGGATTTGATAACGGAGATAAGAGTCAGCAGGATCAGGAAGGAGAGGTGATCGATCAAAAGATGAAAGGGCTTGCCATCAGCGCAGTGACTGAGGAGGTATCCGAGTCTCACCCATGGGTCTACCCAATGGCCCCGGGAGAAGAGTTGGACAACTAGGAAGCTTATGATTGTGCTGTCTTGATGTCTAATTTGGAAATGTAATGAATTTGTCTTAATGATGGTTTCTAAGAATATTTAGGGTTGTTTTAAGTCCAATTAAAGACTGATCTTATGCTTGTTTAAAGTATCCACATGTTTCACTTTTATCACAAGTAATGAAGTACAATGCATATTTTCAATCCATATTCAGTGTGACATCATTTCTATCTATCATCCATCTCGCCATTCTTTCTTGAATTATTATTATCCTTTCTTCTGTGTATATATATTCTCTTTAATCTTATTTTCAGCCCAAATGATGATGAATGCAAAGACGCCTGAGCCTGGGTTCAGCTTTGACAGGCCTGTCTGTACTGATGAGCTAGACGATGAAGACACTGAGGATCATAATCTACCCTCAGACCTTTTGAGATTAGTCGAACAAGAGGAAAAACAGATTTTACCTAACAAAGAGCCCACAGAATTGATAAATTTGGGGACAGAGGAGGAGCCAAAAGAAGTAAAAATTGGTACTATATTGTCTGAAGAGGATAGACAAGAATTGATAGATTTGTTGAGAGAGTTTTCGGATGTGTTTGCATGGTCTTATCAAGACATGCCAGGTCTCGATCCAGAAATAGTTGTTCACCAACTGCCCATCAGATCAGATAGTAGGCCAGTGCAACAGAAATTGAGAAGAATGAAGCCAGATATGCTACTCAAGATAAAGGAGGAGGAGGAAAAGCAGTTTAATGGCGGGTTCTTACAGGAAGCAAAATACCCGGAATGGCAGGCGAACATTGTCCCAGTTCCAAAAAAAGGATGGAAAAGTGAGAATGTGTGTAGACTACAGGGATTTGAACCGAGCCAGCCCTAAAGACAACTTTCCATTGCCACATATAGATGTCTTGGTGGACAACACTACTAGGTACTCTATATTCTCTTTTATGGATGGATTTTCGGGCTATAATCAGATCAAAATGGCACCAGAAGACAGCCTTTGTCACGGCTTGGGGGGTCTTTTGTTACAAAGTAATGCCATTCGGGCTAAAGAACGCGGGGGCAACATATCAGAGGGCCATGGTGACATTGTTCCACGACATGATGCACAAAGAGATAGAAGTATACGTGGATGACATGATTGCCAAAGCTAGATCACCCAAGGAACATATCACAAACTTGAGGAAGCTCTTCGGGAGACTAAGAGAATTCCAGTTTAAGTTGAATCCGAATAAGTGCACTTTTGGGGCTACATCGGGGAAATTATTGGGGTTTGTAGTCGGTGAGAAAGGAATAGAGGTGGATCCAGACAAAATTAAAGCCATCCAGAACTTGCCTTCGCCTAAGACCCAAAAAGAAGTGAGAGGGTTTTTAGGACGTCTGAATTACATAGGACGGTTCATTTCACAAATGACGGCGAAGTGTGATTCGATATTCAGGCTACTCAAGAAGAAGAATCCCGGGGAATGGGACGAGGACTGCCAGGCGGCTTTTGAGAAGATCAAGGAGTATCTAGTTAATCCACCAGTATTGGTTCCACCTGTGAAAGGAAGGCCTCTGATCCTATACCTATCAGTGTTTGAAAATTCCATGGGATGTGTGTTGGCTCAGCAAGATGATACGGGGAAGAAAGAGCACGCCATCTACTACCTAAGCAAGAAGTTCACGGATTATGAGGTCAAGTATTCATCATTGGAGAAAATGTGTTACGCGTTGGCATGGGCCGCACATCGTTTGAGGCAGTACATGTTGTATCACACCACTTGGCTAATGTCTAAGTCAGACCCGATCCGATATGTATTCGAGAAACCAGGGTTGTCGGGACGGATTGCAAGATGGCAAGTCCTCCTATCAGAATATGACATAGTGTATGTCTCACAGAAAGCCATTAAAGGAAGTGCCATTGCTGATTTCTTGGCAGATCGGGCTAGTGAAGATTACGAGTCGGTGAAGTTTGAATTTCCGGATGAGGATTTGATGGCAGTCGCCCATGTAGACGAGGAAGGAGAAGAGAAATGGAAGGTATACTTTGATGGAGCCTCAAACCTGTCAGGATGGGGCATTGGGGCTGTGTTGATTTCCCCAAGTGGCGATTATTTCCCTGCCACGGCCAGACTATGTTTCGATGCAACTAATAATGTGGCGGAATACGAGGCCTGTATTCTTGGAATCCAATTGGCTGTGGAAAGAAAAGTAAAGGAATTGGAGGTATATGGGGACTCGGCACTAGTAATCTACCAAATGAGGGGAGAATGGCAAACCCGTGATTCCAAAATGGTGTTATATAAAGATCATGTGGCGGAGTTGATCAGGCTATTTGAAAGCATTTCATTTCATTATGTGCCTAGAGAGGATAACCAGATAGCATATGCATTAGCGACTTTGACGTCTATGTTCGAAGTGGGGACGGGCACGAAGATTCAGCCGATACAAGTTCAAATGAAGGATTCCCCCGCACATGTCATGAGTGTGGAAGATGAAATAGATGGGAATCCTTGGTATTTCGATATCCTCCAGTATCTTAAGAATCGAAAGTACCCGGGGCATGCTACAGAAAATGACAAGAGAATGATCAGAAAGATGGCACAGGGTTACCTTCTGAGTGGTGAGACTTTGATAAGAAGGGTCGGGATTTATCATTGATGAGATGTGTAGATTCGGTAGAAGCAAGAAGGATTGTGAAAGAGGGTCCATAGTGGTTCGTAGCGGGAGTTCACGCTAGCGGACATAAAATGGCCAGACAGATCATGAGAGCAGGATACTTCTGGCTGACCTTGGAAACAGATTGTATCAAATATGTGAGAAAGTGCCACGAATGTCAGATATACGGGGATCGCATACATGTTCCTCCAAATCCTTTACATGTCATGACTTCCCCCTGGCCTTTTTCCATGTGGGGCATAGATGTTATCGGAGCCATTCACCCTAAAGCTTCAAATGGCCACCAATTCATCTTAGTAGCCATTGACTATTTCACTAAGTGGTCGAGGCCGCTTCTCACTCAAGTGTCACTCAGGCTGTGGTTACTCGATTTATTAAGAGGGAGATCATTTGTAGGTATGGACTGCCAGAAAGAATCATCACTGACAATGCTTCCAATTTGAATCGGGGGCTAATAGAAGAGACGTGCAAACAGTTCAAGATCATTCATAGCAACTCAACTACATACCGACCTAAGATGAACGGTGCGGTCGAAGCCGCTAATAAGAACATCAAGAAGATCATTGAGAAGATGACAGTGCCTTATCGAGACTGGCATGACAAGTTGCCATTCGCTCTCCATGCATACCGAACTTGTGTCAGAACATCGACTGGGGCAACTCCATAATCTTTGGTCTACGGGATGGAAGCGGTAATACCGATTGAAGTGGAAATTCCCTCGTTGAGAGTTCTTAGAGAAGTGAAGTTAGAAGAAGATGAATGGGTGCAGGAGAGGTGTGATCAGCTGAATCTAATTGATGAAAAGAGGCTCATTGCAATTTGCCACGGTCAGCTATACCAGAAAAGGATAGAAAGGGCATACAACAAGAAAGTTCGCCCAAGAGAGTTCAAAGAAGGGGATTTGGTGCTAAAGAGGATTCTCCCTGATCAAAGTGACCCGAGGGGCAACTGGACGCCGAATTGGGATGGGCCTTATGTGGTTAAAAAAGCTTTCTCTGGAGGGGCACTAATCTTACAAGAAATGGACAGAGAGGTGTTCCCCGCTCCCATCAATTCAAATGTGGTAAAGAAGTACTACGCCTGAAGTCCTAAAGTCTTAAAAGAAAAAAGAAAAAAAACAACCTAAAAAAGTAAGAGGTTGGAAAAAGAGAAAAAAATATAAGGAGGGGTCCAAGTTGAAAACCCGTAAAGGGCGGCTTGGATCCGTTGGGGGTCACTTGAGTCAAAAAACCGAAAAGGGTGGCTCGAGTGAAAGTTGGAAAAGGAGGAACTTGAGTTGAAAACCCGCAAAGGGCAACTCAGGTGGAAGAAGGAAGGACATAATCTGTGGGCAATACACTTCAGGAAAATCTCTCAAGGTCAAAAGGGTGAGGTCATAATCCAGACTGAGTCAACGCCATCAGTACAGCGAGTCGGTCCAGAACCTTTGGCATCATCAATATCTCGTCGTCGGAGTATTCATCATTATGAGGCCTTATCTTTCTAAAATTTTCTTGCTCCCAGATTCCCTTCTAATAGCTAAGATGTTCCTTTGTCATCTACCTTTGTTATATATCCATATCTTCTTGTATATATTTTGGTATTTAATAAGAGTATTGAAGTTCCTTTCACTTCTAGATTTCTTTTCCTTGCATTTCATTACAAGTAATAAACAATAAGACGAAATTGCATATTTAAATAAGCATAAGACCAGTTAGTATTTGACGAACGACCAAGAATGGCAAATGAAAGACAAAGGCAGTAATGGGACAATTATCAAAGGGGGGGGGGCAAAGTTGTCAAAAGAAGAATTGATGCATACTTAACAAGGGTCAGTAGGACAAGGAATTTAGGGGAAGGAAAGGTTCAACCGGGGCCAAGGAGTTAGGAAAAACAAATGTCCGAAACAAGTTTGAGATATTCACTTGATCAAGAGGATTAAGGGAAATTCAAATGGATAAGTCAGGAGGCAAGAGAACAGGATCAATGACTATCTTAGGATCACAAATAAAACATTCTTCATAAGAGAAAGCAAAAGTGAGAGTGCATTAACATCATTTGACATCATCTGGAATACATGCATTATATCGTTTTACTTGATATCTTTAAAGTTTTAAGCAGGGATATTCAGAAGATTCTCGAACATCAACCATTGACCATGGACTGGTCTCATTTCAAGCATCAATTCCAGACCTCAGACAGGTCTTTTTGATTTCAATTCGACCACGGACTGGTCTTCTTCAGTTCCGAACCTCAGGCAGGTTTTCTCAGTTTCCAACGTTGACTACGGACTGATCACTTGCAGTTTCAGCGTCAGTAATCGGCCACAGATCGGTCTCTTTCTTAGTTTCCTAGGAATAAACGGGTGTCTACGTCTTTGTGCACTTCCCAACTCTCAGGAAGTATACAAACTACTCTTTTGTGTACTTCCTGTTAATCAGAAAGCACGCAAAGAGAGGCAGCTGTAGACACCCTAATTTCGCTTGTATCCTTTTAATAAAATTGAGTGCCTCCTAAATTTCCATCAGGATCTCCCAGGGGCATTTTGGTCATTTTGCACTATGGGGCACTTTAGTCATTTTTAATTCAATGCTAACTGAAATCGGCATGTTCATTCTAGCGTATAAATTTAGGCATATTACATTGCATGTCAAGATCAAAATAAGGAAAAAGAAGAAAGAAAAGAAGATTTTCCTTTAAATTATCCTAATCGTTTCGTTAGATTGTATTGTGTACAGCGCATCCGATTTTAATTGGTAGGCATTTTAAAAGATTGATTTTTGCATTGCA
>AWWV01015891.1:0-28650 GCA_001974805.1 Corchorus capsularis | reverse complement strand
AAAAAGTGCGTGCATGCTTGGGGGAAAAGAATTACTATTGGCTATATCAAGCACAAGACATGAGATTCAGTCTCAGCCTTAATATGCCGATGAAGCCATTGGGAAACAAGAGCAGATATGTTAGTAAATAGCAACTGGCATGAACTGGCATGAAGAAACAGCAGCTAATCATAGCTAAGCTACACCTTAATGAGCATTTTCCATGTCACACATGCACTTCATAGCCCCATCAGGTCATTAATAAGGACAGAGCACCTCTAGCTTTCACATCAAGTTGCATGCATTTCATGTTTCATCAAAAAAATCACCCAAAAAAAATGCATTTTGCACTCCCACACATGGCAGTCCCCATAATCACAACATCAGTAGCTCCAAGTTGTTTTATTTTAACTTAGATATGTTACATACTTAGCATGCAGGCTATACACATGCATTTACATTCCAAGAAAAGTAAAAAGGCACCATCACAACAGGGCACATTATATTGCATTTTATTGTAGCATTTAGACAAATATACCATCACACATAAGTAAAGAGACAAAGAAAATATGGAAAGGGGTAATTACCTTCCAAGTCATCTTAAGCTCCTCACTGGCCAGCTAACTGTCACAAGTAAACAAAATAGCAGAGAGAATTGCTTGGGATCAGCCAACAGCTCTTCACGTTTGGGTACCTGCAAGAAAGACAACCAAAATTAATTTGGAACAAACAAAATAAGACATGCCTAGTACCCACCCTGCACACAACAATGCATCTGCCACCAACAGATTCACCCCACTACCAAGCTCAAACAAAATGCAAAAAAAAAAAAAAACAGCAAACCAAGAGCAAAAGACAAGCCGCGGGCAATAAACACCCTGCAAGTGGAAATTGCAGAGAAAGACAGAGTGGGTTTTCAGAAGCCCTATAAGGAGAAAGAGGGAATTTGGTTCCTAGATCTTTTGAGCCATTTATAAAGAGAAGAAAAACAGAGGCAGGGTTTTTTTTAAAGGAGCATTCATAGATACGATGAGAGTGATTCAACAGGGGTTTTTTGAAAAAAGAGGGGGTTTCGAAGTTAGTTCCATCCTTCAAAAAAAAATTAGGTTCTTAGTCTAGCAATAGGGCAGCCAAAAACCACATACAGAGATACATAGAAAACCAAGAATACCCAAAAATCCGATAATACCGAAAAATTCAAAAAAGAAAAACTGAAAATTCAAAAAAATCACTTCCCTTTTCTAGAGTGGCCCTCCGCTTCTCCTACTTTCCCTCTTCGGTTGCAACCCTTTTTTTTCTTCCAAAGTTTCAGGTAGGCTTGTGTTTGGTGTTGAGGGTCTCAGATTAGGAAATTGATTCGGTGAAGGGGTAGGCTTAGGATAGAAGAACAACATAGTTCGAGATGGGGGTCATCCGACGGTTAGATTCACCGGATCTGTGCGGGGTTTAAGTTTCGGGTGAGTTGGGTTCTGGGGTAGTGGAGACTCGATCTCGAAAAACCACCACCGGAGCCGTGTTCAGCGCGTCGAGGCGAGGAGATCTGCTCGTTTCCGGCTTCATCCGACGACTGGGAGTCCTTCGGCACGGCACTGCGATTTCCGGTGGCGGCGGCTGCGACGGCGGCGATTCGGCTAGGGTTTGGTGAGTTTTGAAATGAGGGAAGGTGGTTAGTATTTATACTTCCACCAAACCCAAATTTCCTTTACCCTTTTTGGAATTTATTTAATCTTTATTATGATTTTGCATTAAATCGTTACTTATTAGTTTGTTAGGTTAACTGTTTAGTCTTTCATACAATTTAATCCCTAAATTTCATTCAATTGGGTCGTTAAGGTAATAATTTGGTGTAAGTATAGGCCGGTATTTGAAAACTTGCTCACATAAAGACTGAATCTTGTCAGCGTGTTCAACCTAGTCCCCGGTTTTAGTTTAATTTGGTCCTTAACTTTTTGACTTGTTTCAATTAAAGGCTTAATCTTAAGATTTAGTTTACTTTTCAATTAATTATTAATTAGTAAAAGTAAAAAATGCCATATTCAAATTAATTTAGGAATTTAGTTTAACTTTGAACAATTTAATAAACTTTAGTTTTTAGAAAATTAAGTTTAATTTTAAAGAAATAATTTAGATTAATTTAGAAGATCATTTGCATATATTTATGTTGTCATACACGCCACAAAAATTGTTAAGATTGGTAAAGGCCGCTTTTCGCTATGACGGGTGGACCTTGGGTAATTGTGCTCGGGCACGACCTCCCAGGGTCTACTCCGAGATCGGATACTTTCGCGGATACCCCCCATAATGCGTGGGAAGGGTCCTTTGAAATTATTCGAGTAAACGACCCTTTACCAATCAGTTAAAAAAGACCAGATCATGCATTGCACGCATTTTTGCCCCCTTAATTGAACTTCAAGGCAATGAAGCATAAAATAAAAAATTAGAAATTCAAATTCAAATAAAGAAAATAGAAGAGTTGCTCCTAATAAATGAAGATTAAAAATCAAAGACAAAAGGGCTAATTCTTTCAATTTTCAGTTCTCACTTGCTATTTTCCAAAAATGCCCTTCCCGGACGGAAGGCACTTTCATCTGCTATTTCCCAAAATGCCCTTCCCAGATGGAAGGAATTTGATTTTATCTGCTATTTCCCAAAATGCCCTTCCCAGACGGAAGGCACTTGTTTTTATCTGCTATTTCCCAAAATGCCCTTCCCGGACGGAAGGCATTTATTTTTACCTACTATTTTCCAAAAATGCCTTCCCGGACGGAAGGCACTTTCATCTGCTATTCCCAAAATGCCCTTCCCGGACGGAAGGCACTTGTTTTTATCTGCTATTTCCCAAAATGCCCTTCCCGGACAGAAGGCACCAATTTTTATTTGTTTTTCCTAAAACACTCCTTCCCGGACGGAAGGCGTCGCTTTTTCTTAAAATTCCCTTT
This sequence comes from Corchorus capsularis, assembly GCA_001974805.1. Taxonomy (NCBI): domain Eukaryota; kingdom Viridiplantae; phylum Streptophyta; class Magnoliopsida; order Malvales; family Malvaceae; genus Corchorus; species Corchorus capsularis. The sequence continues at coordinate 25,732 of AWWV01015891.1, read as the reverse complement.
CCGGGCGAAAGGTAAATTCATTTTTGTCCCCTTCAATGGCACAAGTTCAAATTTCGTTTTTAATATTTGCTTTCAAAATGTAATAAAAGGTCTAATTATCCTCAAATACAAGAAAAGGCAAAAAATATAGGATTAAAGACTGAAAGCAATCTTTTATTTCAGACCCGTAATAGATCTAGATTAGACTAGAGGTACCGTCATTTGACGGGCGTTTGGGGGTGTTAATCCTTCCCCAAACGTAATCGACTCCCGGACTTAGAATTAGGCTGCAAAGACCGGACCTATAAGTTTAGTGGGTCCCTCGCCAAGTCTTCGACCACATTAAGCTAGCTAGGTCAATCAGGTGACTAATCACACCTATAAGATGATTAGTGGCGACTCCCTTCTCAAGTCGTTAGCGGCAGGGCTCGGACCCCGGACCCGCACGTGACGACACTAGTGAAACACTCATTGAACTAAGGGAGGCGTGGGGTTTTATTTCTCACATCCCTCACACATGACCACTTAAACACAATGGTCAGGCCGCTCAGCTAGTTGCTCCCCCTCGGGAGGCAAATTTGCATTTTGTTCATTTAAGGACAAAAAGGCGAAATCAAGGAAATAGATCTAGCTAGGGGGTGCGGCTCCAACAGAGGGTTAGACCATGATGATCCTTGGTTCATGTAGATCATTTTGGCTAAGTTTCATCTCAAACGGACTTAAGATGAAAAACTTATGCACGATTTTCACTTAAGGACAGTTTGGGGTAAGAAAACCAGTTCACCATCAAGGAGAGCTCAGTTTTACTTAGAACTTTTTCCATAGATTTATGGAAATAATATAAGTATCGTGGAAAAGTTTCATCTCAATAAGACTTAGGATGAAAAACTTATGCAAGTTTTTCAGTTAAGGATAGTTTGGGGTCTGAAACCTAGTTCACCATGAAGGAGAACTTGAACCAGGCCAAGATTTTAACCATGCTCTTTGGTTGATATATGAACCTTACTGGTGAAGTTTGGGCTCAATCCGAGTTCGTTTGCAACTTTTGCATTCTTTTCAGTTAAGGACAAATGGTTTTGTCACCCCGGTTTAGTCATGGTTCTTAATTAAAAGATATTTTTATGAACCGAGGAGCTAAATATGGCTAAGTAAGAAGGAATTTCGTGGCTATGGTGCCAAGGTTCCAAGACCCAGGTCAGAGGGCCACTTCTTAGCCATATCAGGAGATTCTAGTCCATAGGAAGCATCATAAGGCATGCCATGTGATACATCAGAGGGACGATTTTACGCCTGATACATCAGAAGGACAATTTTACGCCTGATACATCAGAGGGAGACGTCCTAGCCTCCTCTTCACCCTCCTCTCACCTGTTGGAAGCAATCAGAAGGAGAAGGAAGCTTCACTGCACCTTCCTAGAGATGTCATTTGACCAATGAGATGAAATTGCCTTCCTCAGCAAGTAAAGCCCACCAGATTTCAAGCCCATGCCGCCCCCTATATAAAGGAATAAGTTCCAGAGCTCCAGACAGATATCACTCATCTCACAAACTTGCTCCACGCAAAAAAGCAAGCTTCGTGCTTATTTTCTCAAGCTCCGCGCCTTTTTCTCTTGTTCATCACGAGTTCTTACTCCTTCTTTACATTTTCTTTGTTTCAATCTCGTCTACGGACGTTAAAACATCAAATTCTTGTTTCTCTTTGAAAAGAAAGCAATCAAATTGCTCCTTTCCCCCAATTTCAATTTCAATCAACAACCGCTCTTGAAGCGCTATTTTAGGAAGTCTTGTTCTTGTGGATCCAATGATTTAAATTCTCCGGTGTGACTTTGATGTAGTCCCCACAAATCGCTCTGATCTTTTTCTCTGCTGCTACGCACACCAGATTTAGTTTTTACATCCTCTTTGTCAATTTCAGCAAATTGACTGGCATGCCCCCATGCTATCATTAAGAATTTTTCGCGAAAACTCTATTAAGAAATTTTTGGCGCAACAGTTACGCCATCTACAAATATGCCAACAAACGAAGCTATAATACACAGGGCAAGGAACCTGAGATTCCACCCAGAATCTACTCAAAGCAAAATTGTAACGCAACCAGTCATTCAAGTTCAAAGAATTAAAACGAACCAACTTGGCACCATGTAACCAACGAGACCTAATTGATTGAGACGTGCCACAATCTCTAAGAACATGAAGAACAGGTTCTTCAGTAGCCCCACATCTAGGACAAGTTGCAACAGGAGTAATATGTCTGCGGAAGCAAGCTACTCTAGTGAGAAGACGATCATGTCGAACCAACCACAGAAAATGCTTTACTCTGGGCATAACATCTATCTTCCAAAGTTTCTTCCAACCAAAATCATCAATGGGCTCACTAGTAAGTAACTTATAGGTAGACGAAACAGAAAACAAACCATCAGATGAGTCTAACCAATAATTTCGATCCATCTCCCCATGAGTAGGCAAAACAAGGGATAATTCCTCATGAATATTAATTGGAAGTAATTGAAGTTTATCCCAAATCCAACCCAATGAAGAGACATAGTCCGAAACCAACTCCGTTTGCATTTGAAATCGAAACCTCAACATCACATATATTTGCCAAAAAAGCACCCCCCCCCCCAACCACTTATCCCTCCAAAAGGATGTAGTGAATCCATCACCAATAAGCCTAGCAATGCCTTGGAGAACAATATTCATGGCCGAGTGAATACTACACCAGGTATGAGAAGAACATTAAGACATACTGGAGCTTACAAAACTCTGGCCCTTAAGATATTTCGCTCTTAAGACTCGCGCCCATAAACCAGGGTCCCCATTATCCAACTTCCAACCCATTTTAGCTAGCAAGGCCTAATTCATAAGACCAAGCTTCCGGAAACCCAAACCTCTAGAGCTTTTAGACCGACACACTGAATCCCACTTAACAAGTGGCACCTTCTTCTTTTCTGCAGTGGAGCCCCAGAGAAAATCCCTATTAAACGAATCAATCTGTTTAGTAACAGAATTAGGCAATTTGGAAGTTTGCATAGTGTATACAGGATTACTCTAGTAGCAGACTATACAAGGGTTGCCCTGCCTACAAGAGATAAACTATTAGCTTTCCATGATGCCAAACGCTTCTTCACCCTATCAATAAGATGATCATATGTGTGGTGAGATACCCTAGAATGATGTAAGGGAACTCCCAAATAGCGCCCCAAACCATCACAAAAGAATATGCCAGTTTGAGCAACAATACTACTCATCAACTGTGGAGGAACATTTGGCGAAGTATAGACAAGAGACTTCGCAAAATTGACCTTCTGACCAGAAAAGGAACAGAAAAGATTCAAACAGTCAACCATAACTTTACATTGTGCAGCAGAAGCTTCCCCCAATAAAATTAAATCGTCTGCAAAGAAAACATGTGATAGAGTATGCCCCTTTCTGGTCATAGAAATTGGTTTCCAAGAACCCAAATCCATAGTTGAATCAATCATATCAAACAATTTCTAGAAGTAGAGAACAAAAACATACGGGGACAAAAAATCACCTTACTAGAGACCCCTTGATGGTTAGAAGTACTTCGTCATTTCCCCATTCCATAAAACATTCATCTATGTAGAAGTAATACAAAACATAATCAAATTAATCAATGTAGATGGGAGACCAAGATCCATAAGAACCCACCGAAGAAAGTCCGAGCTGATACGATCATAAGCCTTCTCCAAATATACTTTCATAATCATTCCACCAACCCTTCCTTTCTTCCTAGACAAAGTATGAATAACCTCCTATACCACAATGATGTTATTAGTTGTACCACGACCAGGAATGAAACTGCTTTGTGTTGGAGAAATTAAATCTTTAAGCATTGGCCTAAGTCGATTTACCAAAAATTTCGATAATAGTTTGACCATGACATTGCATAGTGAAATAGGTCGAAACTGAGTTACCTTCACCGGAGACTCGACTTTAGGAATTAACACAATCAAAACTCGGCTTAGATCTTCCTCAAACTGCCCCGTAATAAAAGCATTCTTCACAAAATTATAGACCAACTCCCGTACAACCTCCCAGTTAGCTTGGTAAAAGGCTGCTTGAAATCCATCAGGACCCGACGATTTATAAGGGGTCATAGCCTTAAGGGCACTGTGAATCTCATCTTCTTGAGGGACATGAGACAAAAGCATGAGCTGCTCATCATTCAAAGGCATGCGAATTTTAAGACAACAGTTCTCAAAGTCAACATCAATCCTTTCCGCTTGGTAAACCAATTGGAAATGAGATAGAACAAGTTGTTTAATTATCTCCGAATCAACAATCCAATCACCATTATCACCTTTCAAAGCTGAGATCTTATTCCGATTTCGGCATATCAAAGTAGTGGTATGAAAGAATTTAGTATTACGATCCCCAAATTGGACCCAATTAGACTGTGATTTCTGAAACCAAATCATCTCTTCTTGTGACAAAACCAAATTATACTTAGCAGTTAACTCCTTTTCTAACCGATACAAGAAAAGATTCGGCCTAGTTTCAAGAGCACACTGAACACCACCTAAACGGGCCATGAACTGCCACTTTTTCTTGTAAATGTTTCCAAATATGTCTCTATTCCAATCACCCAGCACCCCACGAAGATGAGATAGGGAGTGATTAGAAGTCTTTGCAGTATCCCAGGAAGATGACAAAACTGACGAAAAAGTAGCATGAGATTGCCATGCAGCTTCAAATTGAAAAGGTCGAACAGAAGGATTACTACTAGTCAAACCATGCAGAGAAACAAGAACTGGGCAGTGGTCACTATGAGCTCTCGGTAAATTCCGAACAAGAACATCAGAAAAATAGTGTCTCCAATGAACATTATAAAGTGCACGATCCAATTTCTCCTTAATCAAAAGGACAGGCTCTTGTTTGTTTGTCCAAGTAAACGTACAACCAGAAACATCTAAATCAATTAGGCGACACCTATCAACAACAACACGAAATTGTTCCATACATCTCAAAGGTTCAGGTCTACCTCCAAATTTGTCATCTACTGTAAGGACCTGATTGAAGCTGCTTTTGATATATGCAAAAAGATTCTTTTGGTAGTTCATTGTAGTTGCGCTACCAAAAGCAATTAGGTGTATTGAAATGTGATTTGTCCTATATGACGGGTTAAAATCTTCTTTTTTTAAGGATGCTTTAGGTTGAAGTTGCTTTTGAGTTTAAATTGTTGTTACTAATTTCACATTAACGATACTTTTCATCTTTTTAGAACCAAAAACACCTAATTATCAAATTCTGAGACTCATTACTTGTTTAGGTAGACAATCTCATTTCCTTATTTCTCGTTACATTAAAATTTTTACGAAATTGGTACTTAAATTAACTCTGATACCATGTTTATTTAGAAAAACCTCTAATCCCATGTTAAGTTGATTGCTAATTAGATAATATAGTACAACATAAACATTTTAAAAATTGTGGGTGAGCATTATGGGATTTCAACATAAACACCAAAACTTTAATTGTTATTATGTCCCTTAATCAAGTACATATAATGTTTTAAGGTTCGAGTTCGACCCTCTTAAATTTAGTTCCTCCTCCTCCTCCTATGTACTTAAACATAAACGTACAGGGATTAAGAAGATCATATATATCTCCTAAATGGTTTGATGAAATTAATAGTTAGTGATAAAATCTGTAAGGACATATTTCCATTTTCCATAGTTATCAATTAGATATTTGATGAGTGGACTGAGTTCATTTACATGTATTTATTTTTAGGGGTGTTTATCGGTCGGTTGGAATTGGAATTTCCCTTCCATCGCTGACAAACGACAGAGGGGGAATGAGCGCCGACAACCGATCGCCAAGGGTACATAACCGCCAGCCACTGACCGCCGTCGGTGCGGTCGGTTATGGCGGTTTAGTCGGTTTGTGAATTACAATTACAATACAAGTTGTAAATGCAAAAAAATAAACTTTCTTAGAAATGTAAATATATGTTTAAAGGTTTACACTGATTTGAACTTCAATTGGACAACTTTACAATTACAACTTTGAAGTAAATGGCCATAAATAAACATATATTAAGCCATTAACTCCAAGGCTTTGAACTCAATTACTAAGCAAAAATCATAATCCAAGTCACCAAGTGCGTAACTGTGTTGTGCAATTGTAAACCAACTAACACCGATTAAAGCCAACTAAACCGATAAGCACCGATTAACCGACACGCCATGGCCAGAAAGCATCGAGTTCGGTCGTGTTGGACATTTGGGTTTTACACCCATGATGGTCCAACCCAACAAGTAATTGTCTTGGTAATTTAATTAGAATTAAATTAACAAGATAATTAGAGATAATTTCTTAATAAATTCCTTGGGAATTAAATAACAAATTACCTAGGTAGTATTCAAGTGGAATACAACCACTCACATATAAAAGAGAAAATAAAACTACGTAAGTTGATCACTCTTGTTTTTCAGCAGAAAGTTAGAACTTTCTACAAAAAGCTTCTCCCTCCATTGTTAAGCAAAAAGGGTTTTTGCACTGTGAAGAGTGAGGTTTCTGCTCATCCCTGTAGCAGAAGTCCACGACGAGTATTGAAGATCCAGAAACACCGTAATTGACCCACCAAATCCTGGTTTGATTTCTTTCGCTTCCGCAAATTAAATATTTGAGTAACATGATTTATTTTGATCCATGCTTTGAATGCTCTGTTCCATATATCATGTTTTTTCCTACATTGGTATCCGAGCTTAATTGGATCTTTTCGTGTTTGTGATCTCAATTGATGACTTTTTGGCATGTTTTTTTTGTTTTAATAGAAAAGCATGAAATTAGGCCTTGATATTCTGGTGATTTGATCATAATATGATGATTATATGATCTGCTATTTTTGAGATTCAAATGGCTTGTATCGATTGAGATATCTCCGGTCAAACTAGTCAAAATCGTAACTTTGACCATAAATTCCGATCTGGGCAAACTGAGAACTGATGGATGAAACTTATACCATTAGAATCCTTATTTCCTTAGCTTTCCATCGGTATATTATTTGCGTAAATCGGATTTCTATCTTGGGAGAATTTTACGTTTTAAGTTTCAGGGACTTAATTGAAAGGAACTTATTTGAAAAGAAAAGAAATCTGGAAAATCAGAATTAAGTGAGAAGCGCAGAAGCCTATCCCACTCTCGAAGGCGGCGCGTGGGATCCACCACTTAACTGAATAGGCCCACTGAGAGCACCAACAGAATTTGGCTGCTACCAGGAACAACTTTCATGTTTAAATCGAGAGTTGATTCTGACTCGAAGGTGGCGCGAGACTTGCACGCGCCACTCACGGAGAATGAATCTCGTAAAAACAGTTTTTAAAACAAAAATTGCAGCCCCACTCACGGCGAAAAACCTGATTTAGGTAACTTGCGGCCTTGGGGTTCAGTTGCTTATGTTCACACAACTTCTCACAAGGATGGGAAATTAGGCCCTATAGGGAAAAAGTGTATCTTCATAAGATACTCAGAACATTCCAAAGGGTATGTGTTCATAGGAGAGCATGGAGACGGAACAGTGACTGAAATTGAGTCACGAGATGTGGATTTCTTAGAAAAAGATTTCCCAAGAATAGGGGAAGTTGAGAAAGAGATAGATCTCTATGAAAAAGAGGATACAGATATGGGAGCACCAAGTAGTCCGATTGAGAATGAGGGAGCAATTCCTCAAACTCTCGGGGACAATGGGGGCGATTTACCATCAAGTTCATCTATGCCGATAGATGAGGATCCTCAAGCTCAGTTGTGGTAGCAAACATGGAAGTGTCCCTCGTCGCCGTTTTGAGGTTGAGGGGGAAGAGTTTATGATTGCTTTGCAAGATGAAGCTGAGTCTAAAACTTTTATAGAAGCTCAATCCCTTGCTGTTCAAGAATGGACTAATGTAATGAATGATGAGTTGGAGTCAATAAGGACTAACCATGTCTGGGACTTGGTTGACCTACCACCTGGGCGTAAGACTATTGGGAACAAATGGGTTCTCAAAGTTAAAAGCAAGGCGGATGGTTTCATTGAAAGATATAAGGCTCGCCTAGTAGCGAAAGGGTACACACAACAAGAAGGTGTGGACTATGAGGAAACCTTCTCACCGGCAGTGAGGTTTGCCTCAATTCGCTTGATTCTAGCCATAGTTGCAAATTTTGACTTGGAACTTTACTAGATGGATGTCAAAACTACATCTCTCAACGGAGAGCTAGATGATAAGATCCTCATGGATCAACCTGATGGCTTTGTAGCAAAGGTTCATGAGCGCAAAGTTTGCAAGCTCAAACGATCTACAGCCAAAAGCAATCATCTAGGCAATGGTACCTTATATTTCATCAAGCTGTTGTTGAGAATGGCTTTGAGATGAATGAAGAGGATCTTTGCATGTATGTTAAGTGATCCAAGGGAAGTTTCGTCATTTTGTCATTATCCGTTGATAACATGCTATTGGTTGGAAATGATATGGAGATAATTGTCGCCACTAAGAAGTGGTTGTCCTCAAATTTTGAAATGAAGGACATAGGTGAAGCAAATTATGTGCTCGGAGTTAAGATCCTAAGGGATCATTCAAAGAGGCTTCTTGGTTTATCTCAAGAGATATACATAAAGAAGATCCTTGAACGATTCCAGATGCAAAATTGCAAACCCATAGACACTCTTATCGCAAAAGGTGAGACTTTAAGTCTTTAACAAGCTCCAAAGATATCTGATGAACAAAAACAGATGGCCCATGTTCCATACTCTAGTGTTATTGGCAGTCTTATGTATGCCATGATATGCACTAGGTCAGATATCAACTTTGTAGTTGGTTTGGTTAGAAGATTCCAATCTAACCATGGGCTTGTTCATTGAAAAGTAGTGAAAAAATGTTGCGCAATCTTAAAGGAGCTGCTGATTAACATGCAATGTTATCGCCGTTCAAACTTAAACCTAATTGGCTATACTGATGCTGATTGAGGTGGAGACTTAGATGAGCGCAAATCAACTTCAGGATATGCATTCTTGGTCAATGGTGGTGCAACATCTTAGAGCAAGAAACAGTCTTGCATTGCTTTAACTACTATTGAGGCAGAATTCATGGCGCGCTATGGAGCCGTGCAAGAAGCTGTTTGGCTAAAGCAATTTCCTGGGATCTTATGAGTACTTAGCGCGTTAAATCCAATTGACTATTCATTGTGATAGCATGGCTGCAATCGCTTAAACTAAGGATCCGAAGTATGATGGTAAAACCAAACACATTGATATGAGAAACAACTACATTAAGGATTTGATAGCACATAAGGAAGTGATCTTAGAACATATATCCACTAATCATATGGTTGTTGATCCCTTAACTAAGCATATTCCTAGGGAAGCTTATGTGACTCATGTAAAGTCTTTAGGACTTCGTCGATGGTGATTATGTTGTTTTGATCATTTATGTTGAACTTTTGGTTTTTGGATATTAATAAAACTCATGCATGTATTCTATGATGAATTGTTTGCACACAAGATTTAGGAGTATGTCAATAGGCTTTAGATTGGCTCACTCACATGAGCAATCGCCTTTGGCGCCTATGAGGGGCGAGCAAAGATGAGACACAAGCTACTAGCACTTATTGAGAGCGGCAAGAGCATAATTGAGATGTTGCCTTGGTTGGAGCCAAGATGAGGTCAATATAGTTATGATTGACAAAAGGACCGAAAATGGATTGACCCACAATCCATTTAGCCTGTAAAGTAAGCCAGATGTGAAATCTAATTTGGCGCCTAAGAGGGCGAGCAAATAGGATACTCAAGTTAGGCTCTAAAGGAGCGACTAGATTAAAATCTGTACAGTGTTGAGTTTGACATACGCTCTTATTAGAGAAAAGAGACACTCCACTGTAACATGTATTTCATACTACATGTGCTTTTACGACCTATATAGGAGGTGGAAGAATGAATCCCTGCTTCTTCACCATGTGAGTCCTATGAAGGTTTAGATAAACCTTACATTGTGCCCTTAGTGACCTTTGACTATGTCATAAGGCGTGGAATGGATGTTTTCTACTTTGGTATGTTACCTAAGACCATGGATGATTCGATTCTACGGGGCATTACTGGAAAAGCAGTCTGTTTCAAACCAAGTGACATGAGGGCAAGAGGGAAGACAATTTGAATCACGTCATGCACTATATTCAAGGTCGACTCATTATGTCGCTTTTGAGAGCTTTGACATAATGTGAATATATGTTGCAACATTAGGAAATATTGATTTGTATGCTCATTGAGGGATTTTGAGATACTCAATCTGATGTGATTAAATTGGTCTAGGGTACATGAGACACTAAATTTCTTTATTAATGGGTAGATGTCTCTATGCTTGCTCTAACGAGTTCCTAGTATAGAGCTCCTGAAATTCAAAGTGTACTCAGTGGTCGCACGGTTCATTAACCTGTATGAACTTGGCATTGGGATGGTTGAGAAGGCTTTTGGATGGCTTGCCCATCATGTGTGAGTGGGAGATGTTGGACATTTGGGTTTTACACCCATGATGGTCCAACCCAACAAGTAATTGTCTTGGTAATTTAATTAGAATTAAATTAACAAGATAATTAGAGATAATTTCTTAATAAATTCCTTGGGAATTAAATAACAAATTACCTAGGTAGTATTCAAGTGGAATACAACCACTCACATATAAAAGAGAAAATAAAACTACGTAAGTTGATCACTCTTGTTTTTCATCAGAAAGTTAGAACTTTCTACAAAAAAACTTCTCCCTCCATTGTTAAGTAAAAAGGGTTTTTGCACTGTGAAGATTGAGATTTCTGCTCATCCCTGTAGCAAAAGTCCACCACGAGTATTGAAGATCCAGAAACACCGTAATTAACCCTCGAAATCCTGGTTTGATTTCTTTCGCTTCCGCAAATTAAATATTTAATTAACATGATTTATTTTGATCCATGCTTTGAATGCTTTGTTCCATATATCATGTTTTTTCCTACAAGTTGGTTTGGTCAGTTTTAACCGACTGATGAACACCCCTATTTATTTTGATGAAGCATATCGAATTTGGAAGAAAAATCAGAAAAGACCCCATAGAAAAAACATAAAAACATTGGGAGGCTTTTCATGATGACATTATTAGTATCCGATGAACTGTAACTTTCTCATCCTTTTGGCTAAGATCGAACACATTATTAGCAATTTGTTATATTTCCCTTAGCTTTCAGTTTGCTTTTTATTGATTAGACCAAAGTAAAATACATGTTATTTATGGAAGCTGTGTTTAGCTGTTTATTAACATATAAAATTAATTAAAGTGTAATTCGCATAACGAGAAGCTGTTTTTGTGATTTTGCAGCTAAAGTGTATCTTTCCTTTTCTAGCTAGGTTCTTAGCACGTTAAAAAAAATAATTGGAACTTTTATTATTATTAATTGCCACTAATTATTGACTTACTATATATACATACATGGATTTAATAATAACTACTTTTATTTATTTATGATTAAGGACTATAACTTTCCTATAGATCATAATGTTCAATATTTCTTTTATATTTCCCCAAGTTTCTTTAGTTTTTCTTCCTAATTTTTTTGTATATTCCTCCTTCTCTTGATCATTCAAGGGGAGGAGGAGGTTGATTTTATTGTTTTTTTTCCTTTATTCAGAATAATCTCCGTAGATCTATAGATCTGTTGGGTTAGTTGAGTTTTTTTGAGTCAGTTTGTTGAGTTTGATTCAGTCAGTTAGTTAGTCACACTCTGTTAGTGTGTCTCCGAGTTTACATAGATTGAAAACAGTTCATCTTACTTTTGATATGATTCTACTTTCAGATCTACGGGTTACTCAAGGAGGTTCTCGAATCACTCACCTTTGTGTCGCTTTTGAAAGTTTTCTGTTGATTAAATTACACAGGAACGAGAGCGAAGAGGAGTCGCACGTGCTAGAGACTTATGAAGAAAGTTTGAGATTCCAAATCATCAAGATGGCTCGGGTTGTGAAGCGAGATCAAGATCTAAACGTAAATGATGAATACTTTTTTCAATCTATTGTAATTTCTAGTTACTATTTTATAATTTCATTTATATAAATGAAAATTACAGTATTTTTCTTTTTAAAAAAATTTCTTTTATATTTCATTTATGTTCAATAATTCTAATTCTTAATGACAAAATAAAATATTTCTAATTCTTTTTTGTTGGTATATATACAAGTTAACCTTATTCGAACCGGGTTAACCCACTTTGGGGGTAAAGCTCTCCCAACAATAGTTTTCTCCATTCACAAGACTCGAACCTAAGACCTTATTTAAGGGGAATAAGTGTCAAACCACTTGAACCAACTACTTGTTGGTATCTACTTCCTTTTTTAAATATTCGAGATATATGACAATAATTTGAATCTTGCTTATCTTTGACGAAGGTTTCTTATATATAAATCTCAATTTTTAAGCTAATATATATAATGTAGAATTACTTTATGTTTTTAATATCAAGATAGTAATTATGTTAGCCCTCCACCATTAATCTACCATTTTACCCCCTGAACTTGTAGCGTTTAGACGTTTTGCCCCCTGAACTTTAAACTTCAATTTTGGGACGTTTTGCCCCCTCAACTTAACGGTTCCGTTAAGTCGTTGATGTGGCACTGTCACGTGGCATTTTGTGCCACGTAGCAATGCCACGTCAGCGACTTAACGGAGCCGTTAAGTTAAGGGGGTAAAACGTCCCAAAATTGAAGTTCAGGGGGCAAAATGTCCAAGATTAAAGTTCAGGGGAAAAAACGTCTAAACGCTACAAGTTCAGGAGGCAAAATGGTTGTTTAGTCGATAATTTTCTATAACCTATATATATAGCTTTTTTTTTGGCCACAAACCTATTATATATAGCTTAACATTTGAATTATTTACTAGCAACATACATATGCTATATTTTGAAACCCTCTCTTTAATTTCTAAGTGAATTCCTTTGAAGAAATAGAAAAGTGAAAATACTAATTTCAATGACAAATTATATGTGTATGATATGCTAAAATGCTTTGTCGAGAGAATCATGTATTAATTGGGGAGAAGAGCTAGCAAGTGGATTGAAAAGCGCAAAAGTATCCACTTGGAGAAAGAAATATCAATGTAACATAAGAAACCGCTCTAAATTTGTTCCGATATAAAATTGACAATGACGACAAGCGCACATTTACAATAATAAAAAAAAAAATTCGACTATCCCGGTAGCGAGTCTACCCTTAGGTATATTTATTCTTTTTTAGAGGCGAAATTTCTAACCATACATTTACTTAAAGAGCGAGAGATTCTAAGTTCAAAATCTTCTTCTTCTTTCTCAAAATTTTAGATAAAGAAAGGTTCTTATCTTATACCTTACGGATCAATTATTCAGTCGTGTAAAACACAATCACAGATAAATCCATGTGGATCCCACATACACTATCATTCATTCTAATGAATGGAGGGGATAGGAAAAATGTTAGGCTTCATTCTCAATCCCTCCCCCTCTCTCTCCTATATGTTACTGGTGAATTACCCATACCCTTTTCCCTTTCTTCTCATAATGTTTATGCTCAATATTAAGGGTGGAAAGGTGATGAGAAAAATCTCCTCTCAACATGTATAATTGTTGCTTTGTATAAGCTATTTAAGATCATGAAATAATCAACAAATGCTTTGCAATCAATCTTGAAAGAGTGACCCAAATTAAAATCTACAAATAGAAAGAAACAAAGAAGCAACAAAAACTCAAAAACTCTGTAAGGCAAAAGGGGCAAAGTGAATGAAGAAGGATTAAGAAGGAGACAATTGGGAAAAATACCAAATACTAGTAGTAAATGGTTAATTAATGAATGCAATAGTAATAAGAGAGTGAGAGTGGGGGCAGGCAAGGGCAGACAAGCGTGGGGTTGTCTTGTCATATCAGTTTTTCTTTTGAATGCATGGCCTCTCTTTTCACTTTCGATCCCTTTTCTTGTTGCTTCCTTGCTTTTCAATTTTCAATTAAATTGTCCCTCCATTCATCTTAACTAATTGCATTAATATCTTTGGTTTTTCAACTCATCTCTTTCTGTTGTTTTCTGTCAGAAAAATTCAGGATATATAAATAGTCAGTCCAAGTTGATATCAGAAGAGTACAGTTTCTTCACTTGTCTTAATGGGAGGTTACAATTAAGACAGGACACTTACGAGACTTGAACTCAAAACCATTCTGCCCATAAAACAACCTCAACCAATTCAATCAGCAACGTGCAAAAATCAAATCAAAGTTTAAAGAGATTACCTAGAGCTAGCAGTGCTCACACTTGTGTTTCTTGTTACTATAGTAAGAATAAATATATATTATTTGTAAATATATACTATATTCTTCAGATATAATATGAATGATCTTAAGATTGGTATATGCATGATTTAGGGTATTGATCATTTGAAGAAAATAGTTACTAAAAAGGCAAATAGTTAAATGTTGATCAAAAATAGTTTCTTTCAGGTAGATATAAGAAGATAATAACATCATCGCATTCAAAAAGTACTGTAGAGTATATAAGGGCATCCCAATCATGGGGTGTCTTTAAAAATCCCTTATCCGTTGTTTGTGTGATTGTTTAGATTATTATTTATTAATTAATAAAGGAAAAAAAAAAAAAAAAGAGATTATGTGCATGTACACTAGCAAGAATTACATGATATGTTTTCTTTTTGTATAAATCTAATACAAATTGCGAAAATATTTAGCATCCAAACCAAAGATATCATTTGAATGCATCGATTTAAGTCATGATCCAAATGCTCAAGTTACACTAGACTTTTAGTCTATTTTTTTTGGAATCGAAGTTTAGATGAGGAGAGGCTACCCCAGTTCAGGGTCAGGGCATGTCACAAGTCTCATAGAGGACTTACAATGGTACTTATAGATCACCTACCAACAAGTACCCTTAGCAAGATTAAAAAACCCAAACCTTACAAGCAGAGGTCCAAAGCCTTATCAGCAGGGGCGGATCTTGACATATGAATTTGATGGGGTCATATAAATTACTTTACGCAAAATTAAGTTTTGGGGGGGCCAAATTAAAAATTTTAAACTACAATTACATATATATCTATGAATTATTATGCAATTTTTCTATTTTTTGGAGGACTACAATACAATTTTTCCATTTTTTGGGGGGTCATGGCCCCCTCAATGTATAACATAGATCCGCCCCTGCTTATCAACTCAACCAATCTCAATTGGTAAGATCATTCATTATATCCTAAGAATATAGTATATATTAAAACTTGAAATCCAACTTAGTTACATATCTCAAGAGTACAACTATTTGAGACAAGAAAACTCATTACATGATTGGGAAAGAACTAACCTTCCCTTGTCCTTGGGTAGCTTAATGCCAAGAGTTCTCCAATCCCATGTTCTATAACTAATGAATTGATGTTTTCTCAATGGCTGGATTTGTAGCACTCATCACAAAAAGCCCACTTAGAAGTTGAAAAGTTTAGCCTATTTTTAGGATGGATATAATCTCAATTAGGGCCCGAACTTTCATAATAAGCTCAAATAAGGGCCCAAAACACAATTTCAACAAATTACAAGACATACTAAGTAAATTTTTACAAATTAGGTTCTCCTTATATGGAAACCAATGATTGTCATGCCTACAAATCAATTTTGATAGAAAAAAATGGTGTTATTATACTAATTAAAAATCAAAACATATTAATTCAAATAAATTCAATTAACTTAATATGATACAAAATTTTTCCGTGATTTTTAATTTATATACATCGCACACACTAGTATTAAGTAACACCTTGCACAATATGTCATAGTAAATATGTATGTTAATTTATTGAAATTGTATTTTTGGACCCTTATTTGAGCTTATTTAAAAAGTTGAAGCCCTTATTTTAGCCTTTAGTCTTTTAAGATATGAATAGTAGGGAAGGCATGCGTCTGGCTAAGGCCGAGCCTTGGACTGAACGTTTTAGCCATCAAGTTGAAATGCATACATTATGCAACATAAAGACAGTTGAATAAGCAATGAATAAAATTATACTAAAAAATATTTATAACCTCATTCTTTTTTAACCCACTTACATTAAGGTTAGTATTTACAACTACCGGAGAAAAAAAAATGAAGAGAACAAAAACTGGAAAATTCATGGTACAAGAGTAACAAGTCTTTTTGGAAGAACACCTACTTAGTTAATAAAAGGTACTCTTATGTAGTCACTTCCTCAACTATAGCCCAAAATTTCTTCCTGCAAATTAGCACAGTTTCTCTTTGCTTCTCCTTGTTCTCTAGAATATGTGACTCGACGTCCCACAGAAATTTTGGAGCAAGATCTTGAATCCTTGATGTAATAGAATCCTCATCTCTAATTATAACGAATCCCTGAGAAAGAAAAATGTGCAATGGAAGTTCAAAATAATCAGCAACTTGTCCTAGCCAGGTGAATTACCACGCAAAGATGATGTTAGATGTCAGTTTGAGTCCACCTATACTGGATTCAATAGCTGGTATATATAGCAGCCAAATTTGAAAAGGAAAAAACATAAATCTTCAGACTTCACAGTTTAGGCCTCATTAAACCTGACTGGCTAGGATTTCTAATTGAGGAAGAACGAGGCAAGGATAGAAATTAGATAATAGAAAAAATATCATCAGAGCTAGTGGACTGAAATAGAGGAATTCTGACTAGAAATAGATGAAATATGGTAAAAACAGAAGAGAGAATCAAGAGGGAGAAAAGTAACCAGGAGTTAAATAGCAACTCCAAATTCTTCTTAGCATCTCAATAATTTAAAGCTACTATCAACTAAAATAACAAGTTACTAGAAACTAATATCTCTATGCACTACTCCACCACCGAAGAACTTGGTAAACAACAAACAAAGAAAATGAATTTAAATATCCTAAAATACTAAAAGTGTATCTTACAAATACGCACATAAAAGAAAATTTTACTATAAGCCCTTATATTGTAGATTAATTTACCATGTCACGCGTTTTCAACATTCTCAAAGTTTCTAAGCTAATGTTTGTTGTTCTGCAATGAACATTTTAGTTTCAATAGAAAAATATCAAAATTGCATACAATCTTCCCAAAATAATTGGCAGTGATACAGGAAATGTATTCTCAACTAAGATGTCTGTAAATATGTGATTTAACTATGATAATATTTGATCAGCCAAAAAAAAGTATGTTAACATTTGTGTCTGGGATCCTAATGGTGCTACTCAGGAAATAATATATGAAGGATTAAAATGAGAATAGTCTGAAGAGGCCCAGTCATTGCTTCTCAGCCAACCACAGAAATATTATGTTACCATCTTAATGACCATGACATTCAAGTTCCACCCCCTTTTTTTTTCCTTTGAATCAAACAAGTTTAATTTTAGCATGCACTAACAAAAGGAAAGGAAGAAAAAAATCACCTGAGGTCGTAAAACACGGTCCATCTCAAGCATCATATCCTCCAGCCGGCAACCTTCTCCCCTATTCTTATAGTGAGAGAAGAGATGGTTAGCATGCAGCAAATCATATGTGCGAGGATATGTTGAAAATGGCTCACACCTGAAAATAAAACACAGTATATATAAACAAGTTAGAATATTGGCAACAAAAACTATCATATCTATGGCCCCATTGTGTATGGAAATTTGCAAAACAGTGAGAAACAACAAACTAATAATGTCTTACCAATCATGAAAAGCACCAGTTAGACCCCTGTCATAAATAGCACACAACGTGTTTTGCATGCTTGAAGGAACTATATTCATCACCCAAACGGGAAATTCATTCAAGGCTACTGCAAATCCACCACAAAAAGCATTCATGTCCATGACATTGCGTATTTCTGTCTTGCTAATATTCATCAGCTTCCAGTAATTATGAACCTGATCTTGCCAAAAGTTTATATCCATTATGAATTCTTCTTTACTGACTCCTGTTGTCGATATGCGAAGAAATTAATGTCAAGTTGAAAGCTCAAGTTTTATCTCAAGGATCTTAATTCCAAGTCAAACAGCACATAACCAAGAAGATACTTAGCAAGGCTTAGAACATAGACAATCCAGGATTCAAGATGCAAGAACAATAAAAAATATGGAATCACAAAACTCATCTGCAGATCCTTTATCAGAAATCTGCATCTTCTTTCTTTAGATCATCTTTAAAACTGATTACTGTGTTCATCCACAGCATGCATAAAAATATCCATGTGCCTTTATAATGAACCAAAAGAATCCGTGTAAGAAGCACTAAAGCTATCTCAATAGCAAACTGATGAATTTAATTCCTCAGAGGAATTTTAAAAAGGCTTCTGCTGATTAGGATGTCAGTTATCTGATCAAAAAAAATAGGAGCAGAAGAAGCCTTAGTGCATTCAGCTCATACAGCATAATGAGTAATAAGATTAGAACAAATTACGTCCATCAATGGGAACAATTCTATATGTTCAAGGCTTATATTATCAGAAGTTGACCCTTAAATGTTAAGTAGACAGTAAACTCAGGACAAAAGAGTAGCTTCACCATTTTGATGTTCTGAAGCAGAGCTCTAAGAATAAGATTAGCTGAAAGGAAAGAGAAGATTAAAGTTATAACAGCATTGGGTGCCTGCTATGATGGTTCAAGACCACTTACGGAGGATGATATTATCTAAAGGCCCAGTTTGGTTACAAGTCCATGGCACATGAAGAAGTCAAATCATATTATTAACTATAATGTAAAAGGAAACCTGTATTCCTATGTAACTGCTAGAACTATAAGAAGCTATACTCCCAATTTTGAACTAGATGAGTTATACTGCACAATGATTCAAAAATTATTATGCAGGCAATTATTTCAGATGTAACAGGATAACGAAAAGGCAAGGGACAAGAAATATAGTAGCTGTAAGCAAATAACAACCATACAAGTTAAACTGGTTTCAGAAATTCTGCTGACCAAATCATAAGATAGAAGTTTCTTCTCTATTAAAAATGTTGACTGACTAGGTAGAAGGCTTTTCAGTACATTCTATGTTTCTATTCAGTTCCAAATTTACTCAAAAGCATAAATAATTAGCATCATGATCATCAGGAAGATCAATAGTATAATTTCTGATTGAATGAGTTATTTTATTTGGGTAAAATCCACAAGTAAAAACCAAAATTTTTTTTTAAAAAAAAAGCAAGCTGAACTGACCAATTCTGCTGAGACTCTCTGAATACACTGAGAGACGTTCTGGCCTAGGAGGAAGCCTCGTAGGATCTGTTTGTGCACTTCTTAGTTGTATACAGTTCATTAGAGGTGTATTCCATGATGGTTTAGTGTCATCTGCAGCATCACAGATATCAATGAGCTTCAAATCTGCATTATGCTGAAGGCATGATGGGTTTTCCTCTTTGATCCAGATAGCTGTCTGAACCTGTCGAGCAATAAGTTTCCAACACATTGCTGTAGTCAGATTCATCAACTTGCTCCAAATTACTGGATAATCTTTGTCCTTTCTATAAGCAGGTGGAGCTGAATAAACAAAATATCCATTGGGTCGCAGAAGGCGACTCACTTCCTTGAGTAATATACCATCTGAAGGAAAGAAATACGACAAAAGTCGGAATTAGGAGACTGGAATCAGTATAGAAAAATGCACCAGAAAACTGAGGTTCTGAAACCTATTGGTGTCAAAGAAGGCCTCCACGGTGGAAAGCCTTTTTTTAAACATCACATCAAACAGAAAAGCACAAGAAAGAAGTAGTGAAGTGGGAAGAAGCTAGAGGGGGAGGAGGCTAAGAGGTGGGAAGAGCCAATCCTTCATAACTATCTCATAGCTCATGATATCAATGCATAAACATATTTAAAGACTGCAACACAAAGTATTATAATTTGAAATTTTATGGACATGAAAGTATTTTTATGACAAGGCACTCATACAAAAACACTTCTCTAGCAGATAAAAAGGTCATTCAATGCTAATCCAACTAGCAACCTACCAAAGCTAAAATTGATGCAAGAAAATTACAATACCAGCTAATCATGAATTGCCAACACCACAAAGTATAGGCAAAGCGTGAATAAATTTTCTTGGTAGAGAAAGTCATAAGTGGCCCAGGTCAGGGCCATTTATCGAAGCCCATTTTAATTAAATTATTTATTAAATTTTTTATATTATTATTTTAATATTTTTAATGTATTTTTAGGCATTAAAATTACATTAAAATGATTTTTTATTAATTAATATAATAATTTACAGGCCTGTCGTGCTTCCCAGCATGTGGACAGGAAAATCAAGTAGGATCCCCTGCCCTCATTATTTTTTAGTTGTGAAAACTCAGTCATAATGCAGTTTAGTACATCTAACTCAGAATTAGAATACTAGATATGTTTCTTAACTCTTGCCAATATATATATATATATATATATATATATATATTTCTGAACTGTTAGGATTTTGGGTATGCATGCTCTTCATTTTGTTGGTATATTTATTCAATTTGGTGGTAGTGGTCTGAAATCATCTTAAGCACAATAGAGAAAACTATAGAGATTGTCTTTGGAAATATTAGGATCCATAGGTAGAGATTTTAGGCTACAAACATTAGAAGGAACTTGCCAAATGCACAATAAATAACATTCCTATCTATTAAATGGCATTGGTCCCAAAATGTGAATCCTAGCTGTTGCATTATATTAGTGGCTACCAATAAGGATACTACTGACCTTACACAATTGGACTTTCGCATAGCAAGATTTGTTCAGAAAGTTATATTTCTAATATTTGATATGTTGGTCATAATCAGCAGTGGAAAGTTAATTTTAGTATAAAGATTACAGCAGAAACGTACCATTTTCATGCCAATCAACACGACATCTAGAACAATGAACCATCTCAAAAGAACCACTGGGATATGGCAATTGTTTTGTGGCTATAGCAGAGATCATTGCACCAATTCCTCGCTCTAAAGCAAACTGAATCTGATTTTCATGACCATCTTTAGGGGCAAAAGACATTGTCTGTATATCTAGGGGAAGAAGATAAGCTGAGAAGCTAGCCACTCCACATCCAACATCCAGAACTTGAACTACACCTGCCGAACGCAGGTCACCTTTTTCATTAGTTGTCATGTTTCCTAGCCTGTATGTCCAAAAGAATGCAGGAAAAAGATTTAACCAAAAAAAATGGAAAGAAAGAAAGAAAGAAAATAACAATGCCACTTGGAATCAGAATATGAAAAACAGAAGTTTTTGCAAGGAAATGTTAAATTCTGTTCAATTTGTTGCAAGGCATTGACAATAAATATGAATAAACTTAATCATGTAAAATTCCTAAATAAAACCCATTCATCAGCCCCTTGCGGTTTTCACCCAGGCCTGGGGAGTCAGTTTATTGATTCAAGGTGGTAATAAACAGTTTCAATTCCTTCAGGCCAACTATTCAGTGTCCAAACAAAGCTAATATAACTAAGGTAGTAATACCATATATGTATGCCCTCCCCACTTTTCCACCAGGCCTATAAATATTCTCCAGTTCAAAAGAGTGATTTACATCCAGGATTTGCTTCTGCTTGGCGTGAATAGCAGAGTCGTCAGATAGCAATATGAGTCATTCACAACCTTTTTGGCAGAGTAAACCGAACGAAATAAGGAATGAATACAACAATAGTATTTGCAAAATCCTGATATGGGCACATTTAAAGTTTTTCTTTGCTTTGGCAAAGCCACTATAAAACCAAAATATAAATGATTTTTCAATATAGTCCACAGAGAATAGGCTAAACAACATAAGGTTGCCATAAACATTGTCAACAAAGATAATATCCAAAGTTTATATTCCTCCTCCCAGCTTGCCTACCCAAATATGTACCCAAAAAATTGAAAAAAAAAAATGCAAAAAACAAAACAAAGAATAGTACAGAGAATAGTTATCATATAACCAAACACAGAAAAGTAGTGGCACGATATGAATATTAAGAGAAAGTATCCATCCAAGGATTTCATGAGATCTTTTAAAGCATCTACTGCAGAAACACTTTCCACTTCATATCTTAATCTTTTACCATTTCACAGGAACAATTTTTCGAATATGTTCTCATAGATGCTGATCAAGCTTCCCACTTTTCAAACAAGTGTCTTTTTGGTGGCTCGTGCACTTTCTAAAGGAGAAAACTTGTAATGTGGGAAGTCTGACCAAACTGCCATTAAGCTTAATACCTGACAGTTAATACTTTGAATAATTAAAATAATTTTGACAATAGGCAGACCAAATTTTGCAGAGATAAACCTGGTCCAGTGCTTTGATAATGGAAGTATCACATAATACAAATGCCACAAGAATTGCAAGAAAGATGCAGAGCATCTCTTTATTATGTAAATATAAATACCTTTCAATGTACTCAGCTGCACCGTGCTTGAAATGAGTACCACCACCAGGAAACCACCACAGTTGATTTTTCTCATGCACCCAGTTCTGTCCTCCTTTGACTTCAGCAAGATGTGTATGATTCACATTGCTTCGCCAAACATAATCCCTGCTCACTGGCCACTTTATTGGAATTTTATAATCTTGTGGTGGTGGCACCAAACAGAATAAACGCTTTTCAAGTGGAGGGCAGTGCCTCTCTAGCTCTTCTCTTCTGGAAACATTCAAGCTTATAAGCAATTCTTTCACATAAGAGATGTCATGACAAGGGATATACTCATTGAACTTCAACGGACATATATTCATCCCATTTGCTGGGATGACAATTGGTGTTTCTCGATAAGTAACTGCAACTTTGTTAATAAATGTAGATAAAGCTGCAATAACATAAAGGTAAACCCATATCATTCCAAAAAAAGCTTTCAAAATATAAGTAACATTGATAAAAGCTTCATAAACTGTAAACAGTTTCATGGTAGGCTAATATGATTTCAACCACTGCATTCATATTAAACACAACTTATTTATGTTTGTGTTTTGAAGTAGGAGGTCTATGAAGGAACATCCAATGCATGCATAATGGTCTTACTGAAGTTTGAAGCCATTAAAATTGGATGTAGAACATAATTTATACCAAAAAATTACAGAAGCGTCTCCGTAACAAAGATCCAGAAATTAAAATGTTCCCTGCTGTCAAATCCTATATGCTGTGAACCAATCATAAAATCCAAACGCTCAACATCATGGGGAGAGGAGACAGTTGATTGAATTTTGCTTCATCTTTGTTTCTTTCATTTTAAATTTTAATTCATCATTTTCCTTTCAAAAGGGAAGAAGCCAGTTTACATATTGCAAAGAAATTATAAGTTCAAAGTTTTCACTTTGCTAGGCTACATTGCACTCCACTGTTTGCATAATTTACCATTGCACAAGACAATATGTAGGATTCAAGAGAAACACAGGGCTATAAGCAATCCAATGGACAATGTGCAGACTGAAAGAATATATCAACATTGCAAAATGAACACATGGTTATAACGTGCCCATTGAAAGAATCAATAAGCAAGCCAATAGATGTGCCCATAGTTACACAGTAGAATTAACCGCTAGTAAAATTTGATCTGGGTTTCAAATGAACAGCCCCTCTAACTACAACTTGACAATTGAAAAGTTATTTCTACATTTATAAGACCTTTTAAAGTTTTGGCCACCCAATCTAACTTCTGAGAAACCCCACATTTCTGCCTTACACTAACAGTATAAAAACACATCAAAGAGCTAAAAAGAATAGCAATAAAGGTAATTTTTTTGTATAAGGCAGTGAATTAAAAGTGGGTATCAGCCAATTGAAGTGAATGAAGAGCTAGTAGTAGTTACCAGGGGAAGATGAAGATGCAGAAGAAGATGAAGAAGAAGAATCATCTTGAGAGACGTAAATAGGAGCATTGTTGCCAAAAAGGTTGCCAACGTAGAAAGAGCCAACCATCAAAAGCAATGCCACCATTATCATCTGCCCTGATTTTGAATCAAACGCCGAACCCAGAGCGTAACCTCCCATTTTTAATTATTTCTGTCTGTTAGCTTTTTATGCCTGAGAAATCAAGAGGAGTTTCTGGGCATTGCCGTTGAGATCTCTTTCCTCCTTGGATCAAAGGAAGGAATATAAGAAGAAGCAGGAGTGTAGCATCAGCTTTCCCCGTGGAGCACACATCTAATATCTTTGTTCGTATTTTTTCATTTGTTGTGAATTTGGGTCGGAATTTTACTTGTTTTGCTTATTACATGACTACGACTACTGTATACTGCTGTGCAGTCAATTTTATTATTATCATTTACATTTATATGACCGACATTTTCCCATTTCGACCGTCACTACTCAGTCACTAGTACTTGTATGATTTAGCAACGCAGTTCAATGCTTTTTGAATAGGGGTGTCCAAAACCGACCCGGACAGAAAGAACCGACCATTTTTTTCGGTTTTGGGTCATTTGGGTTGGTTCTCTCAGTCCAATCAGTGTCTCGGTCCAAAACTGACTTAAAATTCGGTTTCTCAGTCCTAAGGTCGATCCCAAATTTAGAGAACCGAACCGAACCGAGAAATCGAATAGATATTTTTATATAATACTAGTTTTAGCTTTCACGTGCGTTGCACGTGGCCCAACGTGTTTAAATGAAATATTTATACGAAATTATGATAACCTTTTTATTAAATTATGATAATTACACTATTTTTGATAACCTTCTTATGAAATTATGATAATTACACTATTTTTATGACGTCTTTATGAAATTTTGATAATCTTCCTATGA
This sequence comes from Corchorus capsularis, assembly GCA_001974805.1. Classification (NCBI taxonomy): domain Eukaryota; kingdom Viridiplantae; phylum Streptophyta; class Magnoliopsida; order Malvales; family Malvaceae; genus Corchorus; species Corchorus capsularis. The sequence goes on along the minus strand of AWWV01015891.1, from coordinate 1,057 downwards.
AATTTCAATAACGATACTATGAAATTTCGAGAACCTTTTTATAAATTTTTTTTAACCATTTTATGAAATTTTATTAACCTCCTTAAGGAATTTTGAAGATCTCACTATAAAGTTTTAATAACTTCCAAATGAAATTTCGATAACCAACACTATAAGATGTTGATAACCTCCATATTATATATTGATAACCACGTTAAGAAAAGTTAAAAACCTCCATATGAATTGTCAGTAATCACAGTCTGAAATTTTGATAATCATACTATAAAATTGTGATAACCTCGCTATAAAATTTTGATAAACCTTCCAATAAAATTTTGATAAAACTCCCTGTAAAATTTTGATAACCGCATGAAATCTTGATAACTACAAATTTTGATAACCTTCCTATGATTTTTTTATAACCTCATTATGAAATTTTGTTAATCTCCCTATGAAATTTTGATCTACATACTATGAAATTTTGATAACCTTCTTATAAAATTTTGAAAACTAAACTATGAAAATTTGATAACCTTCATATGAAATTTTGATATCCTCCCTGAAATTTTGATTACTCCATAATAAAAGTTTAATAACCTTCCTAATTTGGTAACCATACTATGAAATTTTGATAACCTCCCCAGAAATACCACTATGAAATTTTGGTAATTATATTTTGAAAATTTGATAACCTCTTTATGAAATTTTGATAACCTCTCTATAAAATTTTGTTAACCCCTCTATGAAATTTTGATAATCACATTATGTAATTTTGATAACCGCGCTTTGAAATTTTGAAATTGGATCATCCAGAGCAAAGCCTCATTGCACATTTGCTTCAGATTATCTAAGCCCAAACAGGACGTTGAAGACGAAAACAAAAATGCAAAATTAAATACAACGATTAGAAACAAAGACAAAAGGCAAAATTAAATAGGACGTTAGAAACAAAAAGTCAAATTGACTTTCTTATAATTTAATATACGTATCATATAATCTAATAATTAATAATGGAATAACTTATAGATTAAGAAAATAATGGAATAATTAAAATATTATTTAGTAATGGACAATTCAG
>AWWV01015890.1:0-27855 GCA_001974805.1 Corchorus capsularis | reverse complement strand
ATTAAAAAATAAAAGCAGTATATAAAGAAAGTAAGGTGTATTTTAATTCCATAACTTCAATTCCTTTATTGTAAGTTACTTTGGAATTTTACCAGATTGAAATTATTTCTTTGCTAACAATTAAAACACATAATAATTAGGACGTTTTTCGATTAATCATTACCGATTTTAATGGATATTAATAATAAAACACAAAAACTTCCAATTTTGGCCGTTAGACTATGTAGTATATTAAAGCATTTAATATCTTTGAAGTAACAAAGTTATATGTGATAGGAGTTGAAGAATCATATGCTTGGTGAACAATTGAATAAAAAGGGTGGGATATTGAGAAAGCCATAAAGGTGTATTCATGTAGAAGAGCCAAATCACATGTCTCACATGTACCCCTAAATAATTTTTATGGATTTTTGATGGCTTTTCCTATGTTCTTTTTTTGGCCCATCCAATAATTTACTTATTTACTATCATTAATACTAATAATAATAATAATAAAAAGCAAAGTGGCGGTTACAATATATAGTGACAGTTACAATATATAACAGTAGTTTATGGCCTTTTACTTTATTAGACTTCAAGTCCTCCTGATGATGTCGTTTTTACTATTAGTTGTTTTTTTTTAACTGCCATTTTAAGATTGCATTTATGGGCTTTCAATGGTACCACAGTTCGGTTCGTAGCTCCTTTTTTTTGTTTTTTGGCCAACATTCGTAGCTCCTATTTAATCCCTTTGTTTCTACACTTCTATTTGCTCTTTCACCTCAATTGCTTGAACTCTGGAGAATTGCAGGTATATTCCTCTCTCTTTGCAACTTTTCCTTTTTCAGAATTTCTTACAAATTTTTGTTGAAGGACAGTAATAGCATTCGAATAAGTCCTTTTTCCTTAATATTTGGCTTATTCTTTGGGAAAAAAACATTACATGTCAGAATCATAACAATCTCAATGCATATGCTACTATGATTATCTAAATTTGCCACAATTGAAAAAGAAGTGAGTTTAGCTGTCAATTGCGTGTTTAGCTGCCAACATTACTATGATTATCAATAACCTTTTTTTTTGCGTGTTTATGCTTCTCTCCTTACCCATTTTATTTTACTTTTAAGTATTGCTTTAGATTATAAAACCAAGAGTATTTCTTCTACATATTGTTTTCCAGCAAATTTATCATGTAATGATTCAATTGATTTATCCCCTTATACATATAATTTCTTGGGAATATAATTGTTTTAGAAGTTAATTAAGCTTGGTTGCAACAGTTTTTGAGATATAAAAAATGAAATTAAATGATCTCTAATATAAATTCACAAACATATGTTACCATCTTCGGTATTATATAAATTGGGTGGTCAACTAAATACGAGTACATCGTGATGAATGCCTGTGTATTTATGCCATGGAAGAATATATTTTTTCATTATAAGATTATCATCGGAATACCATCGAAGAGTTCCTCATATTGAGTTTTAAATTTAAGCAAAATTCAATGTCAAAATCCACAATGGATAATCTTCGTCGGTATATTGTTTCTAACCACTGCGATCGTCAAAATGTGATGCTTACATATCTAAGGCAAAGTCAGATATCTCACAACATAGAAATGTAGGTTGTTGTCATTTTTTAAAGACCAGAAACTGAATTATACATATTATCCTTCCTATATTCTAATTTGAGTTTGACATTGTTCAAAAATTCATAGATTTGCCTTGAGGAGCTGCATACAATTGGAAGTGACGAACATCAAGGCAATGTGCATATTAATCCTTCTCCGCAGAGATCAAGGTCTATTGGTCAGATTCAGCATGGCCCAACCATTGAAGATTGTGATTAGAAGCTAAAAAATCTTTGTACTACTCTCTACTTAAAAATTATGTTTTACAAATCATGTTTGACTTATATATGTTTGAAACAATGAAATCTTACTTTTTAATATCAACTGAATCACGATTCTAACGAAAAAATACCCGTAGCGCCAACGCGGGCCTATCAACTTGTTACCTTAATTAATTAAGGTAACAAAGCCCAAATAAAGAAGTACTAATTTCACATAAATGGGACAACCCACATACAACATAAATTTTACATGGAGTGGGATTTGAATGCAGAAATTCTTGGCGGTATACTTGAGTTTTGAGACGCTAATTTTTGTTCTATCGTTCCTTATGTAGCCAAAAAATGGAGTGGAATTTGAACACATTCAACTATTGTTTATGACAATTGATTCATTACCATGTAGGGGTCACCGTTTAATTTTATTTTAATATTTTACTTATTTTATTAAGTATTTTTTAATTTTAGAATTCAGTTATATAGGTAGAATTTTATTACTACCAACAAATTATATTATTAATGTTTTACGTAAAAGAAAAGGTCAAGCTCCTAAATACAAATTTCTTAATTACCTTCAATTCGAACAATGGTTAAAGGATCCCAAGGTAGAATAAACAATTTTGTTTCTAAGAAGAGAAGAAAAACTGATTGGTTATATATATACTCCTTACCAGAAAGAATGTTACTACTACTATATATTTTTTTTCCATAAATCTAAAATATACTAGTTTTACCTTTCGCGTGTTGCACGTTGCCTAACATGTTTTGATTGAATATTTTTACGAAATTTAGATAACTACCCTATTAAATTTTGATAACCACCATGAAATTTTGATAATTACCTATAAAATTGTGATAAACTCCATAAGAAACTTTGATAACCTAACTATGAAATTTTAATAAACTTCCCTAAGATTTTTGATAATCTATCTGTGAGATTTTGTTAATCTCCCTATAATTTTTGGTACTATAGTATGAAATTTCGACAATCTTTCCATAAAATTAAATATTATTATCAGGTTAATCTCCTCTATTCAGTACTATTAAATCATTCATATTAAACTCTTCCATTCGCAGATCGAGCTCGTCCGTTCAGTTGTACAAACATATATACTTCATATTGAACTCCCTTTGATAGTATATACATATACATATTCGAATTGAGCTTCTCACTCGGTAGTATATAGATCACGTTATCACACTGAGTTCCTCCATTCAGCATTCCTCCACATAGCATATTATCAATTTGAGCTCCATTCATTCAACATTACTCCAAATGGTACATTATCAGTTTGAGTACTCTCATGTTCACCAACCTTCTATGGAGCATATTGTTTATTTGAACTCTTTCGTTTGGTATTCCTCCACGGAGTACATTATTAGCTCGAGTTCTCCTATCCACCATCATTCCTAGAGCGTATTCTCCTACTCAATCCTCAAAAATTGAGCACTCCCCTTTTCGGCATTCATGGCATATCTCTCATTCATCTCACAGAGCACCATACAGTTCGACAGAGGGGCTCATTACCAAATCGAGCATTCTATGACTCAATACTCTCCGCATGGAATATACATCCAGATCGAATATTGTAACGTTCAACACTATTTAGTTATGCGACCGGTAAGCCTGTTTAGCTCATATCGTCCCAACTTGCCCACCTGACGCTCAGTTTCACATTTGTTTGTGCAATCATTTTAGAACTGCCCTCATACCTAGTGGGCAATGTTGAACCCATATAGAACGACCCAAAGGCACACTGTATATACATAGAACTACTCCACACATAAGGTAAAAGTTCATTATCTCCACTCTTTAGATGTTAAGCTCTTTAAACACCTTAAAACCCCACTAACTTCAGAATCTCCAAATACCTTAATATCCTACTAACTCCAATATCAAAGAGGATCCCCTGATTCAAACAAAAACCTTGGGGCCCTTATCTCATGGTCCGTTCTATTATAGATCACACGAACTTTTCTATTTGACTGATGAGGCTGTCTCTCTAAGAAGTTTCAACAGCTCCTGTTTAACCTTTGTCCTTAGTGCATTTAACCTCCAATCCCATTGTAATATAATCAACTCTTCTAGTTGTGGGAAAAAAAATGAAATTCACAATCTTGCAACGGTATAAATTATCAAATCACACAATATAATTAAATTATCTTATGTTTCCAATCGAATAATGTTGAAAAAAGTATTACATAACTCAAATATCAAAGGAAACACTAAATTTAAAGGATTACGCAAGAATGCAGCCTGATAATCCAGATACCTTCACCCAAGACCTAAATTTATTTCCCAATTTAAAATATAGAATTTTTTTCTTTTAATAAAAACAAAAGCAAACAATCATCAAAATTCGTACATACGTTTAAAAATTCAACTCCTTTGAAAACTCGTTTTAAGAAATCATCAAACATAGTATTAAAAAATGAAGAAAGTAAGTTACTCTTTTTTTGGTTTTATTTTTTTGGCAATCTAAATCGATTTAGTTCTTATAGTATGATTATACGTTTAAAAATTCAACTCCTTTTGAAAAATCGTTTTAACCAATCATCAAACATAGTAATGAAAATAATGAAGAAAATAAGTTAAAAAGAGTGATAAAGGAAAATGAAATTCCCAAAGCATGATAAGAAGTTATCAATATCATAGTTTTTTTTATAACTGCAAAAATAACAGAAATTTTAAAATGAAAAAAGAAAAATTTAAACTCTTTTCATGGCCATTGTATCTTATGGACATACGTTTAAGTAGAATGATACCAAAATTACAAATGCAACAATCATATAATTATCATCATCGATTTTTTTCTTTGCTATATATTTATTATCATTAATAATTTGGATAAGTAGTTAGAAATATATATAAAATAGTTTGAATAAGATTTAAATTTAAAATTAAATCATAAATAAATGATAATATATAGTAATATAATAATATATATAAAACATAAAAGTCTAATTTTAAGCAATGGCAATTTTTTTAAAAAAATAATGGCAATTTAGAAATATTTTTGAATAAAAAAACACAACCGGAAAACATAAAGTTTTCCAATAATTGTATTTTATATATAGTATAGATTTGGAGTTCCTATTGATTTTGTCTTATTTCGGTCCAATAGACCCATTAAGTCCGTTTGAGTCCATGGAGCCCAAATTGTCAAGCCGGATGTCTTGAAGACTAAATCTTATAATTTTAGGCCCAATTCGTTAATATGGAAGCCCAAAGGAGTCCAAGTCTAATTAGTAATTATGATGCAATAATGATTCAGCCTCGATGCAGTATTGCTAAATCCTATTTCAAGGAGGACTTCACAAGAGCAGTTTTGGAAGAAAATTCATAACTTTTGATTCAGAGCTCAGAAAAATGCAAATAAGGTATCGTTGGAAAGAGGATTCCAAGATCTACAACTTTTATATACCTCGAGACCTAATTCTGCCTTTTAGGTGGACGAATTTGCCCTTCAAATTTTTGGACAGAATTGATCTTTTGCTAGACCGACTTGGAGAATGTTTTGGACGAAAATTCAGATGCTAAAGATGATGTGGAGCATTCCTATCGGCCACGTTGGATCCTAATTAATGAGGATAATCTAAATTTCCTTTATTTTAATAATGAAATAATTAAAATATTATTTAATAATGATAATTTAGAAATATATTTGAAAAAAAGGGTACAATCGGAAAACATAAAGTTTCCCCTTATTCGTACTTTTATATATAGTATAGATAATTAGTTTTCATTTATATTTATATATTTATTTAAATTAAAACTAACTTTTAGTTTTTACTTTTATAGAAAAAAATATTATGCAATCATTAAACGCATGAGTTAGAAATAGCTCCAGCTTGCATTCATAATATGTTCCAAAAATTTTATTTTTAATTATTTTTTTTGAAAAATAGATAACTTTCATTCATGTAACTGATTTTACAATAATTTTATGAATATCATCTCTCATTACATCAAATCTCAATAAAACCTTGTAATGAAGAACTGGATCTTCCTTGAAAATCTAAAACGCCGTTCGTGATTGAAGACCCTTTGAAGCTTATTTTTATGCTTATGAAAGTCATGAAGATTAATGCTACAAGTTTCCAAGGTGAAAGGATTAAGAATAAAAGTCAAGTGAAGAAGAGAACGCGACATCCTGATGGTTCCCTGTTGACCTGGGGCCAGGCTTACAACCTGGGTGCCTGGGCATCTCAGTTGGGCACCCAGGGACAGTCGAACTGCCAAAATCAGTGTGTGATTGGTGTCTTTCTCTTAAAGCTTCTCTAATTAATTTTGATTTCAGCGATACTTCGGGAGGAAATTCATAACTTTCTCTACAGAGGTTCAAATGAGATGATTCAAAAATCATTGGAAAGCTAACTTCAAGATCTACAACTTTGTTGTTTGCACGAAGCCTAGTTTTGCTGTTAAGATGGTCAAAAATGCCCCTGAACATTGCGGACAGAAGTGGTTTTGGGCCAGACTTCGGTTTTCTCTATTTTCATCCCATCAAAGTTGTTGGATTTTACTTGATGACCAAGAAATCAGCCCAGCACGCCTCTAAAGCACCCTAGGTCGGTTTTAACTCTAAGGAGCCTCCTATTAATACCCACCTTAAGTGGTAAAAAAACCTAAGCTACCTAAACATTAGTTTTCTAGGTTTTAGTTTTTCTTTCTTTCTTTGGGCAGCCGCCCAAGGGAGGGGAAATCTCTGTAGGTTTCTCTTCTTCTTTTCTTTATTTTCTATCATGGATTTCCTTCAATTCATGACAGGCTTGTTTTCTTAATACTTTCTACCATTTGGAGATTTTAATCAATTGATATGGGGAGATTCTGCACTTATAATTTGGTATGATTTTCTCTTTTGAATAGCATATTAATTCCTGTTATAATGATTATGAATTTTATTGCTTTAGATGTACACTATTGTCAATAAGAGGATTAGTCTATTGTTTTTATTAGGTTGAAACTTTGCTGGTATGCCTAATAATTGATACAAATCGATCACATTAGTATTGTGGGTGATGGAATTAATAAGTATTATTGAAAACTGAGGCGTGATAGTATGGTTTGATATAAGTTTGATTTTATTTATTAAGCATGTGTGAATTTATGATTGTTCTTAATGCTTTATTCATGATTTTGAGGCGTGATAATACGGATTCTTGAATAATAGGGTTAATCTTTGGGTCTAACGGAGTGAGATTAACTATTTAGCATGTTAGGGAAACCTAGATCAATTATTCTTAAGAGGTTATTGAATGAATCTTGTTTGATATTTTTCCTCTATTTATAGAGTGGCGTAAAATTGATTTTTGCCTAATTCAATAATTTGGTTGTACTAAATTTATCTTTCATATCAATGATCCATATCTCCTATTGATTAGTTTCTACCATTGGAAAGGAAGTATTTTTTTAGTTAATTGTTTTCTTAATTAATATTTTAGTTTAGTTTAATTTAGTTCTAATATACCAAAATATGTTCTAATATATACCAAAATACTAAAAATGAACTAGTAAACGACCAAAATCCCCCTAAATGACCATAATGCAAATTAAGAAATAATTTATTCTAATTTAAAGGATATAAGCCAAAAGATGGGTGTCTACAAGTAGGAATCCATGCAGCAGCTTGACTTTACACAATAGAGGATTCTTCAAATTCTGCCGCAACCAAGTTTATTGTAGCCATCAGGCCACAAAAGTACTTCACACGGAAAAAGTTCAATTCTCAAACTTTACGGCACCAACAACGAAGAAGCAGTCCACATCGCAAAAGTTTACGCGGCAAAACTCAGTTCCCAAACATCACAGCGGCCAATTCTCCAAGTCCAACCTCAATTCAGACTTTGTTTGCGGATTGGGAGCTGGCCCAGGGACCAATGGAGTAAACACCAGTCCATTTTCCATACCGCCTAATAAGACCTAATTTGTGTTATATTTTCTTTGCTACTTTGCCTTGATTTTGTAGAGAATTATGTCATTTTACCCTCATATTTCTCATATTTGCTATTTCAGGCCCATTTGGAGCTATGTTTTAAGAAGATGAACATTTGGAGTAATTTTGGATCAACTTGGAGAAACTACTGATTTTCAGCCCATCTGGCCCAGATAGGCCCACTAAGCCCAATTCGACCCATGAAGCCTAGAACGCCAAGCCCGACCTTTTGAAGACCAAATTTGATTTCTTTAGGCCTAATTCGGAGTTCTTAAAGTCCAAAGAGGAAGTCCAAGTTTAATTAGTAATTATGATGCGGTAATAACGCAGTGTTGATGCAGAATTGTTGAATCCTAGTCAAAGTAGGACTTCAGAAGTGCAATTTTGGAAGAAAATTCATATCTTTTGATCCAGAACTCGGAAAAATGAAAATGACATACTGTTGGAAAGAGCATTTCAAGAACTACAACTTTATTATACCTCAAGACCCAATTCTGCAGTTTCGATGGATGATTTTGCCCTTAAGGTTTATGGACAGATTTAATCTTCGCCTAACTGACTTGGAGATTGAATTAGACGAAAATCCAGCCGCCAAAAATGACGTGGAGTGTTTCTATTGGTCATAAATATCTCTAATTAATGAGAAGATTTATTTTAGCCAATCAGAGCTTTGCCTTAGCAAATAAGTTGGAGTAATAAAATCAAAATGATATTAATCATATTACCTCAAAATCAATTTAAGGTAATAATAGCATTAGCATATCATCAAAGCGTACAAACAATAAAATCAACATCATATTATTCATTATACAATATGTTTATCGGACTAATATGATCGCAGATCAAGTGGTCTTATTGCCTTAGCTACAGCAACTGACGAAAACAAGTATTTGTTGAGCTTCCAAACAGAGTGTAAAAGCTGAACTGTTAAGAAGAGCGAGACTAATCATATGGGATGAAACACCAATGGTAAAAAAGTTTGCAATAGAATCAGTGGACAGAACAATGCAAGATATATATGATAAGCAACAAAGAACCATTTGGAGGAACAATGGTTGTTTTTGGAGGAGATTTCAGACAAATGCACCTCGTTATACCTCGGCACCAAGGGAATAAACAATCAATCAAATTTTGGTCAGATTATACCTTTGGCCAAAAATGGAGATACTGAGATTGAAAAAGAACATGAGAGCAAGAGGAGACCAAGAATTCAGCGAATTCCTCCTTCGAGTGGGAGATGAAGAAGAACCAACAAAAGATGGTGATTTGATACTTTTACCAGATCAGATGGTTATAAAGTATGAAAATGATTAAAAGTCAAAAAATGATTTGATTGATGCGATTTTCCCATATTTGAAAGATAACTCAACTTCAGCAGAGTATATGACCAACCGTGTGATCTTGGCAACAAGAAATAGGTACGTTGATGGTATAAATGACAAAATGATAAAAATACTTCATGGTCAGAGTAAAACATACAACATTTTTTATGAAGCACTAGATGACTTGAACAGCAATTACCAGAAAGAATTCTTACATACTCTTTTACCGATTGGTTTGCCACCGCATCGCTTGGTGTTGAAAAATATTGTCCACTCATACTTCTCAGGAATTTGGATCCATCCAAAAGTTTATGCAATGGAACAAGAATGGTCTGTAAAAACTTTGGTCATAACGTGATACAAGCAGAGATTGCAATTGGCTAATATGCTGGAAAGCAAGTTCTTCTTCCAAGAATTTCGCTTTCACCTGCTGAAAATGAAGGATATCCATTCTAATTTAAAAGGAAACAATTCTCTATCCATCTTTGTTTTGCTATGACCATCAATAAAGCACAAGGACAAATGATATCGAATGCTGGAGTATATTTGCCGTAAAATATTTTCTCTCATGGACAACTATATGTAGCAATCTCTCGGGGAATTTCCATGTCATCAACAAAAGTTTTGGTTAAATCAGAAAATACAAAGAAACAAAAGGGAACATATACAAAAAATGTTGCATATAAAGAAGTTCTACTTTCGTAAAGGTAATCTTTTACTTTTAAAAAAGGGTGATTATATAATACACCGGCGGTGTAAATTTTAGACTCCACAAGCGACTTGTGGAGTTGACACATGTCCATTTTTTAAATTAATTAAGTTTTAAATATTTCAATCTAGTCCCTAAGGGACACATGTCGCCCTTTAGGACCCGCTTGTGTAGTTTTCTAAACTCCACTGTCGGTGTATTATATAATTTACCTTAAAAAAAATACAATTTCATTACTTTAAATAAATAATATTTGGATACCATAATTTATTAATAGGTAGGTTAACGTGAAGATGATCAAACATTTACGAATATAAATGTAATACATTTTACGTGAATTTGTTTCAATGTATTTTGATATTATACTAAGCTTTCACTTCTAATTAATATATTCATTATTAATTGAATATTTGTGATTTCTTATATATACTACATATTAATTTTATACACTCTGGAAAAGACTAACGATCCCTTTCAACTTTCAACCAGGAAAGAGCTAATCGCCCAATTTTGGTCATTTAATCACTTGATTTTTTACTTCATCGCCCTCAATTCACACTTGATGATTTCTATTTGTTTTGGGCCATTAAAGTAATTTGATATACATTTGGTTCATGCCCCCTGGATTATGCTCTTTGTTAGTGGGTTTTAAATGAATTTAGGGATTCACACTTGATGCATTCCTTTTGATGCTAATTAGTTTCCCATTTTTTTCACTTGCTTATTTGGAATTTAAATTTTAACGTTTCGTTTCAGATGTCCAGTTCTACAAAAGTTTTTCAACCATTGACTGATAATTTTTTCACTCTAGCATTGTATTGTTAATTTTATATAGGTGCAGTATTTCATTTGTACCCTAAATTCCAAGGAAATTTCTTGAGAGATCTACTTTTTCCAATAGTTATATCGTATTTGTAACTCATATTAATAATTACTAATTGAATCCATGATACCATGGATTAGTTTCAAATTTTTACGATTTTCTGAGAAATGCATAATGATAACATTATTATTCTCTATAGTTTTGTCATATTACAAATATATGCACTGTAGAATTATTTGGTTCAACACAATTAACTACTATTAGTAAAGGTTTCCAATGTGATTTTACCAACAAAAAAAAAGGATTTTAATATGATGCAAGACTGAAAGGCTTTTTGATGCGTAGTGTCTCTTTTGGTCTTTAGATTTAGAGAGTAGTTTTTTTTTTTATTTAGAAAGTTGAAAGTGTTTATTTTTTTATTTTTTTTGAAAAGCGAAAGTGTTTACTCAAAATATCAAGTCCAGTAAGTTTTTTTAATGCTCAATAGTCTATAACTATTTCAATATTTCAGGGGTTAAATTTAGTATTTGTAAATTACTTTTTCAAACCTAAGAAACCTAAAAATACACTTGCATTCGTCATGACTATAACAAAACGATTGTAATGAAAAGACTCCGCAGCGCTAGCGCGGAGTAACCCTCTTGTTTCTTATTATTTTCAAGTATTTCAAAATATATTTTGTTTAAACGCGTTGTGCAACGTGCAACGCACATGAATGTGAAAACTAGTTTATTTAAATGTATCAAATTATTTTTTTAACTTTATAGTATTTTTTATTTTAATTTTACTAAACATTGATTTAATTAAAGCTATTTATAAAAGTTGTTTAGGTGGACAAAATGCTGAAGAAATATCAACAAGGTTTTATTTTTTGGTAAGTGAAAATTTAAGAAAAATAACGAAAGGGAAACCTTTTGGCATTAGGAATCTAGGATAGGCCGTTTGGACTTTGGACCTCAACATATTCGAATGTATTATCTACACAAGAGAAGTAGTAGAACAATGACAACAATACTTTAAAAATGGAGCACAATGACAAAAATACTTGAGAATGGAGAGTTAGCTTAAAAATTCATTGAATTTACAAATAAAACCCGTAAACCAGAGTGATGAAGGTGTGAAGCCATCCTATCTGCAGCGGTTGTTTGGCTCTGAATGAATTTACTAAGGTTATAGGTGTGTGCTTAAGTTATTGGCAACCGAAAATAAGTCCGCTGCACAGTAAGGACATCACACTTATGAAAAGAAGCAGAAAACAGATATCCAACTCAAGCTAACTATGCCTGCAGCCTCCTTCCCTTGATTGATGAATTCCTCAAACTTATATGCTGTACTCTAATGCCTTCCTAATTAAACATCCTAATACTTCACTCATTTCATCAACTTGATATTGTCACTTATCTCCAGAGACAAAATAATGTGTATAACCATTATCCTCTATGAAACTCCACCCTGGTTGCTTCTTCAAATCCTTGTCAAACATAGCTCTTCTAACTTCTTCCACTTCAGACCACTGTCCATCACTAGCCCGTATGTTGCTCAATAGCGTGTGATATCCAACATTGTCAGGTTCGAGTTCCAAAAGACGTAGTGCAGCACATTCCCCAAGTTTTCTGTGTCCATGAACTGTAGAGGCAGCAAGAAGAGCACCCCATATCCGACTGTCAGGGAAAGGCAGCATCTTCATGATTGTTGCCAAGGCCTCTTTGAGCTTTCCAGCTCGCCCTAAAAGATCAACCATGCATGTGTAATGGTCCAAATCAGGTTCTATGCTGAACCTCCATTTCATGGAGTGAAAAAGATTGCAGCCTTCTGTCACAAGGCCGGAGTGGCTACAACCAGATAACAAACTCAAGAAAGTTACACTATTTGGTGTTACTCCTCCCTCCAACATTTGAACAAAAAGTTTCAGTGCTTCAGAACCGAGCCCATGGGTCCCGTAACCCTCAATCATCGATGTCCATGCCACTACATCTTTCACCAACATTCCATTAAAACATGCTCTAGCAGAAGAAATGCTTCCACATCTAATGTACATGTTTAAGATAGAGGTTTGTAATTCTAAGTATGCCCTCTCTTTCTCATGGCTACAAAACACATTCCTTATAGAATAGCAATGGATTTCTTTGCCCACTTCTAATGCGCCTAGATGGATACATGCATTGACTATATTTCCCAAAATCTCAGGCCTTGGATGAAGACCCACAGCTTGCATCTCCTTGAATAAGACAATGGCCTCCTTGAAAAATCCATTTTGAATGTAACCAGATAGCATGGCACTCCAAGCAATGCTATTTCTACTCGAGATTCCTTTAAATAGTTGAACCGAGTTTTTTAACACCCCAAACTTTGCATAAAAATCCAATAGAGATGTCTGCAAAACATCATCATGCAGACCCAATTTTAGAGCATAACAATGTAATACTTCCCCTTGTGATAGATTCCCAGATCTCGCAGTCGCTGATATGACAAGGGTTAATGTCTCGATGCTGACCTGCACCTCACCCTGCATTTTGTGAAACCTATCTTCCACTTCTCCAACATCTCCCCTTTGTGAATAATAGGAAATCAAAGTATTCCAGGAAACTATATCCTTCTGAAAAAGTTCACTAAAAAGAGTCTCAACTTCTTCAGCACAACCCATAGTTGTGTACATTTTCAAAACAGAATTTTGCACAGATCCATCAATCAATATCCCACTCTTCACCACATAGCCATGCATTTGCCTCCCACCAATTAAACTTCCCCATTTACAACAACCATGCAACAGGACAATTACAGTCACTGAATTGGGTTCCATCTCCATTCTCATTTTCCTAAATAATGTAAAAGCACCAACAATATTTCCCTCACAAAAGTACCCAGAAATCATAGATGTCCAAGTAACCAAATCTCTCTCAAGCATTTCGTCAAATATCTTACAAGCATCACTAAAACACCCACATTCACCATACACCTCGATGATTGTATTCCCAAAATACAAATCAAATCCAAAACCCATTTTCATAGCAACACAATGAATCATCTTCGCGAATCCTATATCAGAATTCATCCACAAAATGGCTCTATTAATAATAGGAAATGTGAAACGATCATGTTTTACACCCTCCTTCACCATCTTTCTGTATAAGAATAAAGCCTTTTCAGTGTATCCAAAATCAACATGGGATTTTATTATCAGATTCCATGTATGCGTATCCGGTTGTTTCAAAGATTCAAAAACCGAAACAGCAGAATCAAGATCATCGAAATGGGCATATAAAGATGCTAGCCTTGAGCCCATGGAAGTGGAAAGAAAGTTTCCAGATGAAACGATGAAAGAAGCATGGAGTTGTTTCAATACTTGGATGCTTCGGCATGAATGTAGAAGAGAATGAGAAGGGGAGGGAAAGGACGAATTGCGAGTAGAGAAGAGTTTCAGGTTATGGCATCGAACAAGAAGTGGAAGATTAAAGAGAAGAGGAACGAATGTAGCTTTCATTACTATTATAAACAAATAAATATGACTACAAACAGAAGTGTTCACCCACTATAAGAATGGGCAGCCAAAAAAAAAAAAGAGCTTGTGAAGCAAGATTGTACCATCTCGGCAAAACCATATATTTTGACAAAATTATCAAAAGTTCAAATGAACTTGTTCCAATTTTCTGCGTTCAACCTCTGCACAAATCTCCTAACGAAAATAAATCAATGTTAAGCCCAACACCATACGATCAAAATGTTTTCTGCTGAGTTAGTAGTGTAGCACTGACCGACTCATCAAATCAAACTTTTTAACTCCCACCATCCTCCAAACCTTGTTTCAGGTTGGGTTTTGGTTGAGAACAAAATTTGCAGCTATCCCATGGACATTCTGGTGGATCTTTTGTTGGTATAAGGCCAATAGGGCAGTGATCACTACCCAGAACAGCGGGGAGAATGTATGAATCATGAACATAATAAGCTATGGCTTCTGAGACTAGACAATAGTCAAGCCTCAACCCTGTTTCAAAAAATACAAACTTTTAACTAAATATATGAGGGTACTACAAAAAAAATGCTAGATATTTACTTGCTGACTATAGTCTACCTAAAAAATCTTTCTTATCTTTTTAATTAACATCAAAACAAAATTTGATCATTCCTGGTATAAATAAAATAAAATGAAGGCACCGGAAAGATCCTCAACTCATGGACATTTGAAATGATCTCATATGCTTTCAAAGTTTAACACAGAGAACTCTTACAAATGATAGTGGACTTGGAATGTAGGATGTCATACCTTTGTTAGTTTTGCTCCCACCATGCCGATAACCCCAGTAACAATAGTTGACAACACCTGGATGATGCTTCTAAAGATATCCACCAAACCCCTGGATAAGAAGTCCTATATTTTGAAATTTCAAACAACTACTAGAAATTACAAAAAACACAGTCAGCTGCTCTAATTTGAAACAGGCAACCAGAAATATCATGGTGCATTAATATCAAAGGCTGCCATTTATATATACTTCACAAATTCCTGATGCATCAAGCAGAACATTAAAGCTAAAAAACCTTCTTATACTGTCATAACAGTTATATAAACCAATATCAAATAGGTCAAAGACCAAACAAGATTTCTGTTTTATAGAATACTTGCATTATGTGCCTCTCATAATTCTGAAATGATTTCCATCTATTTTAAAGGGTAAGAGATGGCTTGTTGCACCCTAGATATTTCCATACATAGTTGCATAAGAGAAGTCTGAAAGAATGTAAAAATCAAGGAAAATAAAAGTAAATTACAACTCTTAGATAAGTCCATCATCCATCGATAATCGAATAACATGCCAAATTTATTTATCAACAATAGTACATGATAGGCGCATTTCGTGATGGTTAGTCTAGTAAGATGCAGTACAGAATCACACACTAGAGGCGATCTAGTTACTAAATTAATACAGAAATCATGATAAACTAGAGTAGCATTTTTAATCTACAATTCTCAACAAAGCAACTTATGCTATACTAAAATATTTGTGGCTAAAAAATAAACTAGATACTTGCCTGCAGTTTAGTCTCCTGCAAACATAACATCAAAATTTTCTGGCAGAGAACCCCTCTAGCTTCAGCAATACTCTAAGCCCATTGATATTCCAAGACAGAACCTTGACAAACTTTGTACTCCCTGTAGGAGGTGGAGGTCTCATGGTTTTAGGATTATATGCTATCCACCCTTTCTGAGGCTTCTTATGGGCAAGAATAGTCCATGGTTTGCTTTGATTAACAGGAAGTGTAACTCCATTTTCTGCACTAACATTATTGCTATCGACATCTGAAGAAACTTTCCTCTTTTTCTGAGAAGGCTTCCTAGCCAGCCACATCATGGATCAAACAAAATAATCGAGATACCTTTAGTCCATTTAAACAAACAAACTATAATGAATATGTAAAAGAAAGATGAAATAGCTCCACTAATCACAGGAACAGCAAGAAATGCTATTGGTATAGATGTTGAGATATTGTGCACTACCTGAGGCACCATCAGTTTTGACTGATAGCTTCTGCTCTATAGATTCAACTTCAGTATAAACTTCAACAGCCTCACCATTACTTTGCAATCATTTTACTGTTCTCCTACTCCATTGAACCCTGGAAACCTCAGAAACAGTGTTGACATCTTGGACTTGGTTCTCTACATATCTTGTTGCCATCCTCAAGGATATGCTCTCATTAGCAATTGAGGGATCTTGTTTCTCAGCTTTCTCAGCTGAAAGAGAATTTTCACCTGCACAAGTGAGGAACTTCGCAGATCAGAAAAAATAGCTTGCAAATACAACTAATTATTTTAATATTTTAATTGGTGGAAAAAAATTTCAATCATTATCCTGAATCTAAGAAGCTTTCATATATAGACTTGCAGGAAATCGATATACATAGTGATTCTTAATTTCCAAGGAAAGTTGCAAACCATCTATTTCCTTGGCAAGATAACACGCAAAGTGGATACAAGGTCACGTTTTGAACCCTTAGCAGGGAGACCAGCATCCCTGTCAACTGACAACAGTTATAACAAACTCAAGTAAACACGTCCAATTTACCCTTACCATGGTACAAAATCCCATCAACCAGGTTCAATAAAAAAATTCAAAAAAAAAAAAAGAAAAAAGAAAAAGAAAAAGAAAGAAAAAAAAATCCTGCATTACATTTTTTTTCAAAGTCGAAAGAAAATTTAGAATGAAAGTCTTTTAATCTTATTAGGCGAATCAATTCTACAGACATATCTATATGTTAGATCCACCAGCTAATTCCTAAAAACAACTTTAGACTCAGAATCAATCACCAAAAATAATACTTTCTGTATTGGAATCAATTTCTCTGTCAAAATTACAAGAATTCATTGAAGATAATACAAGACAGAGAAGCCTTAGCTTAAACGCTTGAGTATCTATCAACCAAAATGTAAATAAGATGTGATAACTTACTTGGCTTCATTCTGGTATTCTATTTTCTCCAAATCAACTTCTGCCCTTTGCTTGCAGATCCTTAGCAAACTTCAGAATTGATGTTGATCGCATCCAAAATCAAAAGAAAAATGACTTAGTCAACTTCCACAAATGACGTGCAGTCAATGTCCTGTAGGTTGATATTACCCATGTATAAATCTTTTATGTGATCAGGACAGAGCGGCAGGCATTTCTGATTCAAACTTTCATGAATAATACCCATACCCTTGACCCACTGTGCTTCATCCAGGGGATTCAGATTTAGATTATTTTGCAGTAACCTAACTCTATACATGATTGTATCAATCCTGTCACAGAAATGCGCAACACAAGAATGTGATGGCTCATCAGAAGCCAATCTGATCAAAGCCAAAGATAGAGCCCCATCCACAGGTTTTGGGTCCGAAAGATTTTTATCACCCATCATCTTAACATCCCTCTCTGTTGGGAAGTAAACTTCTTCATTTCCATTCATATCAGACACTTTCAAATCTTTACTGTAATGTTTAATTGCTTCAAGTTTGGTGGATTCATGCTTATGTGCCAATGTTAAAATACAAGAGAATCTTAAGTGATAAGAAACGACTGTTTTCACCATTTTGAAGTTGTGACAACAGCAGAAGAAATCAAGCCATCTCCTCCCAATACCAGCATACCACTTAATAATGTCAGCATCTTCCAATGCAAAGAGTAAGCTGATTGGCCTGGGACGACCCATGTTATTAGTAAAGCCCACAATTCTAACAGCTTTCCTTATAAGTTCTATAGGCGCAGAAACTTTCATACACAGCTTGGTCAGATCCTCCACTGTGTTCTCAGCATATTTCTGTTCCTCTTCTTCTATTACTCTCCTTTCTTCTTCTTCCAACGCCTTTCTAGCTTTGACAGGTGTCAAATGCATGTCGACTTGTTCTTGGAATTTGTCATAAGCATCAACAAGATCTTGCGGCAACTGATCTCTAATACGTCTTAAAGATAAAAAATCACCTCTAGACAGCAGCCGATGCCAGTTCCATCGTTCTTCCAGTGACCCAAAGAACTCTTGGACTATTTCATCTGCCCAAGTCCTAAAGATTTCTCTGACTTCATTCTCAATTTGAAATTCAAATTTAAACCCATTGTTACTCTGCTTCAACTTCTTAAAGACATGACTCCATATCTTCAAACCCAATTTTTTCCTATTTCTCTCCCGAGCTTTCCTCAATTCTAAAGCTCTAACTTCCTTCTGTCTAAGATACTTCTTCCTGGCCCTAATTGCCTTCTCTGACATAGGGGGATGCAAAACAGAAGGAGGAACAGCCTGCAATTCCATCTCCAAAAATATAATCTTCTCTGACACTGCACTATGTATAGCCGTTTTCACTCTATCCACCTTCAACCCCAAATTCCCTTCCAAAAAATCCAAAACTTGGTCCCTTAACTCCTTTATTAACATTTTTGAGCCAGACGTAATTACCAATATCTCATCCAAGTACCTAACTGCATACATTTTCACCGGCCTATAGAAAACATTTGAGTTATTCGAACCAAGCTCATTCAACTCAATTTTAGGATTCTTCCTATTCATTTGAAGCCTCAGTTGTTGAACTTCTCTATCAAAGCCATCGAAATAAACATTAATCAAAATAGAACACAATCCGCTTTCTTGAGGAAAACCTCTCCCTAAATAACACCCACCCAATTCAATCCTAACCACTTGACATTCAAACAACTTCTTTATCACATCAATCAGCATAGCATCCTTAATTTTCTCACCAAGAAACAAGCACAACTTATCAACATTAAACTCCTCAAACTTGCTAGGACAAAAAGAAACATTAAACCACCAGCTTGGGTTGGTTACACTGTTCTTTAAGTACCTAATGGCAGTATGTCTGCCCATTCCAACACGCCCGCCATAAGAAAACGTCACAAACCTTTCATCATAAACAATTTCAAGTACCATCCTAATAGCTTCAATCAAAACTTTGAGTTTCAAGTTTGGTAAAATCAAAGGCTCACCTGAAGCACTGGGCGGGGCCATTTTGACACAGCAAGAGGAAATGTCGAACTTGTTATGGGAGATTTCAAGACCCATTTGGTCAACAGAGAAGTGGTTGGAAACAGAGTGAAGAAGCGATGTTGTAGTTGAATGGGGAGAGTTGGAAAGGTTTTGGCAGGCGGTGAGAAGAACAGAAGGAGAAGCGACGACGTGGCGGAGGAGATTGGAGAAAGTTCCATGAGAGTATTGGTTGAGAACTAAGGATTTGAGTTGGGGTTTGGGTAAAGGTTGGGAATGGGTTGAGAATGATTTGAAGGGAATGAAAAATGGATGATTAAGGCTAAGGGTGGTGATTGTTTTCAGGGTCTTAAACATTGATTTGATTCAAAGAGAGAGAGAAACAGAAGCATGAAACCTAATGCCAACCTTCAAATGATCAAATGCTACTTGTTTTGAAACGGTTGGGGGCCTTGGGGGTAGGCGTTCAGGGTTCAGGAACTGCGCTTGAGCCTGGAACGAGCTTTTCTTTTTCAATTAGCCGTTTTAACTTTTAAACCTGTTTTCGATCTTCAAACAATTTCCACAAGATTCTTTCCAAATTTAAATTTGACATGCATTAAAGAATTCAACTATAATTTTTTTAACCAAAACAACTATATATATATATATATATATATATATATTATCTTTTGGGAAGGGGATGCAATGCAATATATTTTTCTATGAATCAAGAGAAATGGTTTTAGCCTTCTATAAGCTCCCATTCTTTTTTTTTTTTGTTCAAGAGTAAAATATAAGCTCCCATTCACGTTAGAGTTCCAATCAAAATAACCAAAGCACATTTATCAATCTACCGAAATATCAGCCATAAATAAATATGGTTTTATTGTCGCAAGGTTTGGAGGAAAAGAGAATGAAAGAAAAGAATTTACTCAAAAACAAATTAATTGAATTTTAGTAAACCCTACAAATTTTTTTTTTTGGGGGGGGGGGGGTTCTTGACTACTAGGGATTGAATTCAGTGACAGAATATTTTTATTCTGTTCATTTATTCATTAATAAGGAGTCATGATTTAGTGGCCTAACAGGGTATAGGTCAATGCATCAAATATTAACCCTTGAATCAAAATGGAAATGGAATGGAATCTATGATGCCAATGGCCAAATGCCAAACCCTAAGGCCAAGCACACTACTCTTATCTTCCTAGGTACATTTGAGGAAGCATAAGGAAAAGAAAAGGGGTTTGCTAAACACCGTCCCCCTTTTTAAAATTTTTGACACTTTCGCCATTTGTTCAATTTTGTAACATTTCAAATCTTCTGAAATCTCCAAGTTAATTACTAACGTGAAACAAGCCGAGAATTGGAATTGAACAGAAAATTGTTAAAAAAATCTCAAAGAACTGGAACTAAAATTTCAAAAAAAATTTAAAAAGAATGGCTGCGGCTAGCCATTGTCCATGCCGAGCTGGGCAGCATGGCCATGGGCTAGCCACCCTTGTGGGGCGGCAAGGCCATTTTTTTTAATTTTTTTAATATTAATTAGTTTATGATTAGTTTTAATTAGTTAATTAAAATTACTTAGTTTATTAGTTTATGATTAATTAGTATTTAATTAGTTTATGATTAAAATGAAGGAAAATGAATTTGAAGATTTGTTAGAAATGAAATTTGAAGAAATTTGAAGAAGTTGTTAAAAATGAAGTTTAGGATTTGAAGGTTGAGAGTTTGAAGAAATTGTTAGAAAGTTCAAAATATGAAAAGGCAAAAGTGTAAAAAGGGGGGCGGTGTTTAGTAATCTAGAAACAAAAACAAACAAGCTGTACCTTCTTTTTCTGTAAAATAAGAAACTATTATGATAATAAAAAGATCCTTGTACATATACATATACATCGATATAAAAGAGCAGCCAATATAACTACAAAACAAGGTAATAAGCCCGTTTATGTAAGAGAGGGCTTCAATTTTTAAAGCACTTGATACAATTCTTGAATACAAACAAGAATGTCTGCTGGAATTCTAAGACAGTACTATCACATAAAACAATCAGAGGTGTACATGAGGAACTATGCTTATGTAATAGCAACAACGTTGCCGCAGCATAGTACTTAATGACCACCTCCAAGGATAACACAATGGAGCCCTGCCACATTGCCCACAAAAAAGGTGGGAGAAGTTGAAAAAGGAAGATGGGGTTGAAGATCAAAGACTGAAAAATGAGAAGCAAAGAGTGCAAGGTCTCGAAAGGAAGAGAGTTAAAAGTGAAAATGAACAAGAACAATGAGCTAAACTGTATTTGAACATGTACACAATGTAGCCATAACCCCAAGACCAGGCAGAAAGAACGGACCAAGCAATACAAGCTGTGCTAGGAACTAAGATATAGCACATTTTGTCATCAATTTAAAGAACATGTACCTACTAAACAGTAATATGCTTAATGTCATTGTCATTGATGATCTTCCCGCACAAAGCATCGTTCTGAACCCTGAGCACCTTGTTCTCAAGTTTCAATTTTGAATTCTCCTCTAAAAGTAAGTTATGATTTACATCGGCATTCTTCCTCAATGAAGCATTTTCATCTTTTAGCTTCTCATTTTCAAGCTGCACTGGATCAGCCTACAACAAAAACCACTGGGATAAGAAATTATATACCACCTTGTTTATTTTCAATGTGAGACTAAGACAGAGGACATGCTTTCATAATGAGCATTAAGAGCGGAAAAGAAAAAAGGGGAGAAAGCTTTCATTTGTTTTGCACATGAGACTAACATCGTTAGTCAAATGGATGGTGCATCCCAAAGCATCCAATAAAAGCATTCCAACATGATCTGAAAATGCCATGTCAACATGACACATGTTGTAATTTGTCATTGGATCATACATCCATTGGACTCATAATGCTAATTTCACAAACTAACAGACAGAAGCAAAGCTCGAGAACATATTGCAAATTATTAAACTTTTGAAGCACCAGAGGGAAAGGAAAAGCTTTCATTTGTTTGCACATGAGACTAATATCATTAGTCAAATGGATGGTGTGTCTTAAAGCATCCATAAGTTCTGATTTATGGGAGATTTTTTGGTGATTTTCAACTATCACAATACCCATGATCTGAAGTGGTTGAAAGATATTCTCAACCACTTAGATTGGGTCAAATTTTCATTCAAAATCTTAAATTAATTTCCAACACTATATTCCATATTCTTTCTCTCAAACCAAATATGGCCTAAAAACACAATCTACCAACACTAACTCAACTAATTTAGAACATAACAAATTAAACTACATGATTAACTACTTCTAATATAGTAACTCATAAACAGATCTACTCAAGTTTGAAGTTGAAGGCTAAAGCATAAAGCACGAAAAAATAAGGTTAAATTATTCAAACAATCAGTAGTTCGTAAGATTGTGCTTCAAAAGGTGATGTCTTTCTTCTCAATTATAGCCAATTGGGAGTATAACCATTATTTTATTCAAGTAAAATAAAAAATAATTTACATATATAGATGGAGTACAGAGGAAAAGAGACTTACTATAAGTCCAGAAAGTGTTTGCACAAGAACATTTTGCTTCTCCCACTCTCGCTTCAGCTGAGAAAGGTCATTCCTCAACCGATCAATCTCTTTTGCTTGATCTTTCAAAGTTTGATTCATTGATGCATTAGCCTTTTTCAAGGATTCATTTTCTTTCTTTAAAGAGTCATTTTCTACTGTAAGTATCTCCAAATTTATTTGCATATCCAATTTCATTCTCTGGGTAGAAAGGATAGAAAGAGCAAAGACATATAGTTAGAAACTCAAACATTAAAAAAAAAAAATCTATCCTTACTGCAAAATCCTCATTTTAGAAACAAAAATGGAAATTGTTATGTAAATTGAAATTATACTAACATCCTCTTTAATCTCTTGCCCCCATCTCTAAACCTTAATGCATCTCTTGACCTACTCCGCAAGGATCAATGATAAAGGTTGGCGTAAAATGAGAAATAAGTCATGAAAGATTTATTAAATAATGAAAAAGTCAAAACCAAACAAAATCAATGAGAATTCTTATGGTCTGGTTCGATTGAGTTAATAATCAAATCTTTATTTGAAAACAATACTTGGACAAGACCTATCACTTTGCATTTAAAAATTGAAAAAAAAAAAAATTCTTACAACAAAGTAAAAATGGAAATTAAATCGGTAATAATTTCAATTTGTCAGGTTCATATTTCAATTTCAGTGCAAAACAAGCTATATTTAATAACCACGTAAAGAAAACTGAACTAAATTGAAATACACCTCTATTCTTATTCTTAGAATTTTAAGGTTGCATGATATTTCAATGGTAAAAGGCCAACTTTACATAGTTCTTTTCTGCTTCCTCAATGCCAATTCTACCAGTCAAAAATTTCTTGCAAACAAAGAATAAAAAAGAAAGATGCTATCCTCACCTTACATTTTTCCCGGTAGGCCTGATCGATTCTCTTTTTCTTCTCAGCTTTTTCTGGATCAGATATTCTCGCAGAAGCGCTTCTTGTCAAATGAGGAGTGCTGGAAGTATTTGGAGATTGAATTGCTTGGCTTGTGCCACTATGATATGGGACCATCATTCCAGTTGGGTCAAAGTTGAGGTACATATACTCATTTCCCATTTTATCCTGAAAACGCAAAAACAAATTTTTAACTCAAACTTGATCTCACCTATATGCAATCAATACAGATACAGCTTCAATTTATGTATTCTATCCTCAAAGCAAAACAATACCCAAGATTGAACTAAACCAACAAACACAAATGAAAGATTATTAAGTCTACAGATCCACTAATCTTACAACCTAGAAATGGAAATATATTGAAATATAGTACAAGCCAAAAAAAAAACCCAAAAATAAATTAATCATCTGTTATTAACAAAGTCAACCAACTGAAGTCGGGGGTTAATGTTGAAAGAAAAGGAAACGGTTTAAAATCTGATAAGAAAAGCTTACTTCTCCATCAACTGCTCCGGAAAAGGTTTCGTTGGGCCGCTTTTGGGGACGGTAGTGATCTGGGTTTGGATGGTTCATTCCCCAGCTCATTTCCCGCATAAACTCTTCATCCATCGAATGCTTCAGCAAAAGAGAGGCATCGACGTTGTTAATTGTTCCCTATTTATGGTACGCGAGAACCCACGACGATATCATCAAAGACGCTCGACGGTGAGCGCGAGCGAGATCGAAATAGTGAAAGAAACTTGCAGTCAATTTGTTAAAATACTAGTATAGTAAAATAAAAAGGAGCGTATCTGCGAATGAGAGAGCGAGTCCAAAGTCAAAACTTGGGAGGCCTACGTCGACAATCGCGATATGGCACGTGGATAATCGCGAGACATCGCACGAACCCTTTGTACAAAGGGGCTGCTTGCTTCGGAAGTATATATATATTTTTATTTTTATCTTTATTTTATACTCTGTAATTTTAAACTTCAAAAACATAGATCTAAATATCTAAAATGTATTTTTTAATTTTAAAATTTAAGTGTTTTTATTTTTATACCTCTTTCAACCATTTTAAAAAACTATTTTTTATTTTTAAAATCTTAGTGTTCCTTTCATTTAAAACCTCTTTCAATATAATTCTAAACTTTAAAAACCTTAATTTGAAATATCTAAAATGCCTTTTTTAATTTTAAAATTTAGTGTTTTTTATTTTTAAACCTCTTTCAACCGTTTAAAAAAAACTATTTTTTATTTTTAAAATTTTAGTGTTCCTTTGATTTAAAACCTCTTTCAAGCCTTATTAATTATGTCAACATGAATTTGGTGGATCGAAAATTTTCTAATTCTATATTGAATTTGATTTTCTTTCCAAATTTCAGTTTAGATTTTGTATAAAGTGGGGAATATTTCTAATTGTTTATTAATATATAGAATTTCGTTTTCTTAGTAAAGCTACATAATATTGAAAGTAAAAAAAAAAAATCGTTTTCTTAGTAAAGCTACATAATATTGAAAGTGTGTTATACGCCATGTTAACAACCTATTTTTTTAGAAACAACATTTTTTTTTCTTAATCTCTATACTCTCCCTACGTTTTAACCATAAATTATAAAAAAACATAGAATTAAATTTTAAGAAATATGTTTTAATCAAAACTAAGTTTTAAGCCTCCCAACACATTTTCTTAATTTTATTATATAGATATTTTTATAATTAATGGCCAAAGTTTGATATAGTGTGAATGAATTTTAAAATAATCAATACCAAAATTAAAATCAATACAAGGGAGTAACAATTCACTCTTACCATAAATTATTTTGTTGTTTTCATCATAATCAAAAAAATTTCTTTTTAATACTGAAAATATTGTCATGCTGATTCAATCACATTTATATCATCATCATCGTCGCAATCTTTAAGCTTCCTTAATCTGATTAAAATTGTTATTGAAAATTGCAACAACCTTAAATATGTGCTTCTTATCAGTATTATTGGAGATTTTTAACAACTATATATTTATATCCAATAACCATCCATCCAGTGGCGGATGTATTAAGTAATTTCTTTATATTTAGCATGCAAATTTGTATAGTGCCCACCCTTACTTGATTACTGGTGCCCACCCTCAATTAATCAACTCATCAAAGTGATCATAAATTATAATCCATTAGCCATTTCTTTTCATGTTTAAGCCCGTAGAAAAGGCCCACGAATGAGATCTAAAAGAGAATAATTACAAGATTTAACTTTAATGATATCTTTTCTTTTTCTTTATAAGTTCATCTTATTCAAGTCAGGTTGACCACTATAAGGTAAAGTTCTCCATTTTTTTTTCATTCGTAAGACTCGAATTTGAAGTCTTGGTTAAAGTAAATAAGTGCCGAATTTTTTTAAAATCAATTTATAAAGATATTGCGCCCACCCTGAAAAATATTTCTGGATCCGCCACAGCATCCATCTCTATAATTTTTTTTAAGAAATAATCCATCTCTATATTAAACTCAATGTATTTTGTTATAAGATCTCTTTATTAATTATCCACTATAGATAAGAAAATTGTTAGGCCTGATTTGCCATTGTATTTGGAGATTAAAAAAAAAATGCCGATTTTTACTTCAAATACAATACCAAATAAATCTTGATTTGTGTCAAAAAATAATTTTGACCGCAAAATCCAAGCTAATATGAAAAGCTAATCATTGGATGTTTTTGTGTTTCAAAAGTGCTTTTGGATATTAAAATGCTAAAATCCCTATTTATTTTTCGCTTTCCTTTTTAACTATATAAAAAGAGAATTAGAATGCTAGAGGGGAGGGGAAGAGTGGATAATAAAAGTCATAGAGAAAATTGTCTAAAAGTTAGTTTTAATCGGTAATTTCTCTGCGGTAAATTGTTTCATTTTAAAAAAATTATTTATAATATAGATAAATAATTAAGAAATTATGAAGTAGGATAGAATAAAAGGTTTGGAACTAGATGATATCTACAACAAATTTTGTTCTCTTGAAGTTGATAATTTGTCTTAAGAGAAGTTATATAAATGAGTTAATCAATTAGGATACGAACTTCTTTTTTTTTTCTTTTACTCAATGATTGTGACATTAACAAAAAAAATTCTTTGTTTGTTATACTTGGAGAAAATTCAGTTTCTCGATGGCTAAAGAAAAACCTATGAATTAGTAATTAGGAAAATGTTAATTTTCAAACCCACCCACTTTTATACTTCTTTACAATTTCATAAAATTTATGAATTTTTTTAATAAAAATTGGTATTAGGTTTAGTTACAATTTTATAAAAAATTGATTTACATATTAAAGGTGTGTCTGATTGTGAGATTTATTTTTGGTGGTTGAAATTGTAAAATTAGCATTGTGGTGTGGGATTAGAATGACAATATAATAAGAATAAAATATGTTGAAAATATTCATGAAAGCCCAAGGTTCAATAGAAAAAAAAAAGCATACTACATCCATATACAATACATGTACAATAAAGTTGAAGTTAAATAAGAGAATAAACTAATGTAAATACAAAGTTTAATTTTCAAAAATAAAAATAAAAAGCTTTAGAAGTTATTAACGTTAAAGTTATAACCTTATTTTTTTTTATAACCTCTATAGTTTTTTTAGTAACCTTATTAGATGTGAAAAATTGGTAACCAATGTAAGAAGTAAGATCACAAAATCAGAAAATAACATCTCAAACTTTTTTTGTAACCATTGCAGTTTGATGAATAACTTTAAATAAAAAAATTAGTAAGCTTCTTAATTATTGACAAAAAGTTACAAAACTTACTGAAAGTGTAAGTTTATTAAATTTACTAATAAAATCTATGTAGAGTTTTTGCTAACGTCAGATAAAAATATTTGTTAAGTACCTTTATTATTGACGAAAAGAAACTTAAATATTGAATTTATTGATAAGAGTATTACATTTTCATAATCTTTATAGTTTTTTAGTAATTTTATCTAAGAAGATTTGTAACCTTCATTATTACTAAAATGACAAAAAATCTAATCTTACAATCATAACATTTAATTTAAAATCTAAATTGCTTTTTAATAACTTTAAATAAGAAAATTTAGTACCTTTAATATTGATGAAATGAAACTAATTAAATTTTAGGGTATAAGATTATTGTTGGTAACATTTATTATAGATGAAATGTTACTAAAATTAGTAAAATTATAAGGTTACTAATTCGTTAATAGCTTCTATTTAATTATATATATATATATATATATATAAGTTCTATAGCTATTTTTAGTAAATTAGTAACATTTATTATTGATTTGATGAAAAGTATTAGAAAGATGC
>AWWV01015889.1:0-18376 GCA_001974805.1 Corchorus capsularis | reverse complement strand
ATTAAGCTTTGACCATTGTTTATGAAAAATATATAAAGCAAAATAATTTTTAAAAATTACACTTATGAACTTTGAATTACAACCTTTTCAGCACATATTTTTTCATTTCCAATCAAGAGTTTGAAAAGTTGAAAGGGTATTTTGGTAAGACCCTTAGATTTAGTAGAGAATTTTGAAAACTAACTAACTTTTAACCGTTTTCCTAAATTAAAGATTCTGGTTATCATGGACTTATAAGAACAGAACGAGTACAATTAGTTATAAAAAAATGAGTTTAAGACACGTGCAATGCACGTGCATTTACTAGTATATATATATGTATGTATATATATTTTACTATTTAGTTCTCCAATTTTTATCTTGTAACTGTCTTTTTTTTTAGGAATTATCTTTTAATCCTCTAATCACCATAAAGCATTATTAAAGTGATTCTAGAAAATTTCAAATTGTAATAAAATATTACATGTAATATACTCCTACTACTCACAGTATCACTTGGTAATTTGGATTTTAGAAATATTATTACTACATGCTAAGATCAAATCATTAAATATTTTCGTGGTACATTATTACCTTCAAATGGTGAACGGGCGAGTCTAGATTAATTGGTTAATTGTTCAAATAAGGACCTAACGTTTGTTAAAATGTTTAAATAAGGGCACAATTTTTTAATTTGGCCAAATAAGGGTCTAACGTTATCAAAAATACTCAAATAAGGGTCCGATCTTTTAATTTGACCAAATAAGGGACTAACATTATCGCAAATGCTCAAATAAGGGCCTGATGTCAGTTTGGATGACGCATGAGATAGGCCCTTATTTGAGCATTTAAGCCCTTATTTGAGCAATTAGTCAGACTAATTTGGAATTCCAATAATAGGTTAAAGCTACGTTTGTTTCAACTTATGGCACGTTTAGAGCCTCTAGCTTTGGTGTAATAAGGCGGTGGGAGCAATTCTCTATGCGGCAAGGGAAAAAAGCATAATTTCCAAAAGTTGTAAAATGGAGCAATTGAAATGGTGGGTTTCTCTACAATTTCATTATTCTTTTTTTGTTCTCAAAAATTTTATGAAAATCCAAAAATATCATTGCTTTAATTTTAATATATATTTATATAAAAATAAATATAAATTAAGAAGTAAATAATTTAAAAAAATAGTAAAAATAATATTTAAAATGTAGTAACTAATTATAATAATACTATATATTATATATGTTGCCAAAAAAATATAATACATATTTTTTAATAATACTAATATTCTTAATGGTCATTTTACATTCTCATCTCACCACCACCATTGTTTTTACCAAACACATATTTTCTCACCGCTGTTTAAGACTGCGTTTAGTAGAACTGTGCGGTGGCGGTGCGATTGACACAGTTTAGGTACTGTACATATGAGATTACACTGTACAGATCAAATTAGGTACTGTATAGATGAGATTATTGGAGCAGCGATTGAAACAGAGATTACACTTAAGGCTCCGTTTGACCGGTGCACCGGTTCACTGGCCAAACGACCGGTGAATCGGTGCACTAAACATGACCTAAGTTTTCAAAGTTACAATTCTAATCTCATATGTACAGTAACTAATCTCCCCATTTCAATCTCCCATATACCAATCTCACAACTCTACCAAACAGAGTATTAAGTTTGGATGGTTTCAAACTTTCAAGCTTTAATCAATTTCGAGCGGTTTGATATTTGAATTCATTTCGAGCCCAAAAATGTTTTAACCCTGTATAGTCTAGCTAGTGTATAGAAATTAGAATGTACCGTTAGTATTGTTAATTTCTAAGTACCTACTAAAAGAAAAACCTGTGAAGATTGAAACTAGCTTCACCAATGTGTGATATGATGGTTCCTAATATTAAATTCACAAACACCTTTGCTTCTTTTTTTTTTGACAAAAAACTAATACTGCTTATTTTTTAGAATGATAAGGATTAAGGAAGCACTTTCTTAGGATAATCATTTTTTATTATTACTTCATACATTGCCATTGAAATTTTAGATTTAACAAGCAAGATTTGTAAATTTTAAATGTAACAATGCTTAATTAACTAAATATTAAAGGTAATTATTTGATACACCGACGGTGTAAATTTTGACTCCACAAGCGGGTTGTGGAGTTGACACATGTCCATTTTCTGAGTTAATTTAATTTTAAATATTTCAATCTAATCCCTAAGGGACACATGTCACCCTTCAAGACCTGCTTGTACAATCTGCTAAACTCCACCGACGGTGTATCATATATAAACCCAAATATTAATAGGGTAATTATTTGATACACCGGCGGTGTAAATTTTGGACTCCACAAACAGGTTGTGGAGTTGACACATATCCTTTTTCTGAATTAATTAAATTTTAAATATTTCAATCTATTCCCTAGGGGACACATGTCACCCTTCAAGATCCGTTTGTGCAGTCTGTTAAACTCCACTGACAATGTATTATATATAAACCCATATTAATATTAAAAAAGTATCGTAGTAAGAAACTTGTTATGAGATGATTTTTTCTAACCTTACTCGAGTGTCTAACATAACTCTCTTACATAATACTCTCTCTGTTCGCCATCAAGCATTTGGCCTGATGGTAGAGTATTGGACTCTTAGTTCCAGCCTATCCAGACCATGAGGTCTTGGGTTCAACTCTCACGAAATGTGAATTTATTTGTAATTTGTTTATTTATTTGTTAGATAGGTAGTTTATGTTTGAGCATAGAGATTTATTTAAAATTGTAATTAGATGGGGAAAGGGTTTGTTGGCTCATAGATTAGCGTTTCGGTAATGTAGCTAATCATGTAGCGGTGTACGGGTATTCCTGTGCGTTTGTAATCCCAATTTCTTTAAGAAATGAAAATGATTCTTATCTAAAAAAAAAAAAAACTCTCTCTGTTCCTTTTTAATTGTCCATTTTCGGTCAAACAACTTCAACTTTAACCATTTTTTAAAAAATATATATAAATCAAAATAAAATTTTAAAATAATACTCATAAACTTTGGACGACAAGCTTTTCAAAATATATTTTTTGAAATTTTAGTTTTACATATTTTTCTTATAACTAATGGTTAAAGTTGAAATTATTTGACTAAGAATGGATAATTTAAAAAGAACAGAGGGAGTATATATGATGAGATGATTTTTCTTTAAAATAAAAAAATAAAAACCAACAATAAAGGACAGACAGATGGACAAGGGCAGGTAAATCGCGCAATGGCAAGAAAGAAAGTTAACAATATGGTAGCATTGAAAAGTCCAAGATGCTTATGGCAAAAAAAAAAAAAAAAAAAAGTCCAAGATGCCAATGAAGTTTGCTATCGCGCGATGAATTTTGTTTGCTTTGCTTAGCGCGAGCCGCCCGCCACCCCAATATAAAGAAGACCCTCCAGAAATTGTATATATTTTTTCTAGAAAAAAAAATTGATTTAAAATTGATTTACTTGAGTCATCAATTCGGGTTTAATCATTAATAATTCAAGTCACTCAACAGTTATTAACGTGGATTGTGGCCATTGACCATTCCTTTTCTTTGTGTTTTGTAAGATTCCGTTTTACACAAAAATAATTAAATTAAAATCAATTTAGGCAAACAAACCAAAAGTTTAGCATTGACATCCACACAATTAGGCCAATGATAATACACCCTTGTATTTGTCCACAAGATTTTTTTTTTTGTTTGTGTTATACAATCCGTTTGGCCGTTTGGAGTTTTTAAAAAAGTGTAATTGGGGTAGAGTTGCTTAGTCTTATGTCTGGCTTTTCTCTAATGAAAAGCTTCGGTATTTGGCATACAGCCTTGAGTAGAGGCCTACAGGATTGTATGGTTTGGCATTTTGACAATAATGGTTATTATTCGGTGAGAAGTGGGTATTGTGTTTTATGTAACTTGCAAGACGACGATGAGATTCAAAGTCCAGAAGATGTTGAGATGGGCAAACAGGTTTTGCTTCGAATTTGGAAAGCAAACGTTCCTCCAAAGTGTTGACTCCATAGGTTTTTGATGATAACAAAACATTCTATGTTAGTGAGACTAATCAAGCAATCTAGTATGCAATGACAAATTGAGTGATATACTTAATGAATGGTTATGCGCAAACCAATCCACATAAATCTCAATATCACAGAAGAAGCATGTTATAAGTAAAGCCCTCATGTAAAGCACAAGTCAAGAGAGATTGAAGAAGGCTTAGTTCAGCACATTAATATGAAGAACTATTAGTAGGACTAATGCCAGATGCATTGGATGCATATGAAGAACTGACATACGTATACATAAAGAAGGAAGTCAATTAGAGCAGAATTAGTGCCAACAATTTTGGAGCACACTTTAGTGGGACTAATGAAGATCGCCAGCTTAACAGACAGTTCTTTGCCAGCGCCAGAAAAAGACAAAATAACGGCTAAAAATTTCAAACGGTCACAACAACGACTAGTTTTGGCATATTTGTATTTAAGGCAAAAACTGACTGTTGGGAAGCAGATTTGAGCATTCAAGACAAGAAGTCTAAACAAAGCATTAACTCTCAAGAATCTCTACCAAGCCGTACTACACTCTTTTCTTTTGTATTTGCTTGGTTTTGCAAGATTGTTCTTAATTCTTTTCTTTGTAAATCTTGCCCAGAACTCAATCTACGTAATTAGATCAATTAGGATCAGTTTACACACTTCAAACATTATTCTCCTTGATTGTATTAAGTGCGGGGAGCACTTGTTTGAGCTTGGGTTAAGTTCGGTGTTGTTTCAAGCTTGGGTGAAGCTTGGTTGCTGTAACAGCTTGGTGTAGGCCCGTAACTACAACGGATTAGTGGATTGGTTGAAATCCTTGGTCGAGAGAGTCAAGGTAGAGGACGTAGGTCAAGGAGTCCGAACCTCTATAAATCGTGTGTCAAGCTAAGATTTTTCTAATCCCTTTTAGTTATAGCGCCTTTAAAGTCTTTATTGCATGCGAGTCCTCTTCCCCTACTCCCTCTGCTAATACTAATTACTATGTGTACTTGATCATTCATTTCTCTTGTCACAATCATTTATTGCACTTTTAAGTTGTTTATTGCTCTGTCAGTTTCACTGTTATTCCCACTACTTGCTCCATTCTATCTGGTCACACAAATGTTCTAGGCATCAGTTGAACTTTAAAAGAATTTCCAAAGTGGGCTATTCACCCCTCTCTAGCACTACATTCGGGACCAACAATTGGTATTAGAGCTTATCTCTTGATCAATAAGACTAACATCCTCAAGTGAGATCCAAAATGGCTGCTAGAAGCTCTTCACAGAATGTAGCAAACACCATTGTAGAAGAACAGTCCACTCACAGACCACCTATGTTTGATGTGACTAATTATCAATGCTGGAAGAACAAAATGTCTGTTTACATGAGAGCTCATGATTATGACATGTGGAAAGTAGTTGTCCAAGGACCTTTTTTTTTTTCCAAAGACCAAGATGTCAATGGAGAAATTGAAAAAAGCTAGGAGAGATGGACTCCAGAAGATACAAGAAAAGTTCAAATCAACTTCAAAGCCATCAACACTCTCCATTGTGCTCTTAATGCCACTGAATACAACAGGATCTCCACCTGCGAATCTACTAAAGAAATCTGGGATAAACTTGAAGGATCACATGAAGGAACATCCCAAGTGAAGGAATCAAAGATTAATCTACTCACACTAGATTATGAATCCTTCAAAATGGGTCCAGATGAAACTATTACAGAGATGTATGATAGATTTGCAGCTATCACCAATCAGCTAAAACAACTCGGAAAATCTTATTCAGAAGGTGATATGTTGAAGAAGTTGCTCAAAGCACTTCCTAAATCTTGGAAGCCAAAAACTTTGGCAATTTGGGAATGTCGAAATTTGGAAACCACAACTCTGGATGAAATTTGTGGATCAATACTCACATATGAAAGATAATTGAAACATGATGAGGAACATGACAAAAAGAATGCTGAGAAGAAAAAGGGACTTGCTCTTAAAGTCTCTGCTCTGGAAGAAGAAATAGAGCAACTGACTTTGGGAGAAAATGATTCATTTGCTGATGATAATGAATCAGAAATGAAAGAGACAGATTCAAAAATGACAGAGAAAAGTATAGAAATGATGATTACAGAGAAAATCAACTCACTTGCTTTGGTTGTGGGAAACCTGGTCACATCAAAAGTGACTGTCCCTACAATAAGAAGGAAGAACCAGTGAAAGATAGGAAGAAAAAGAAAGTTATGGTTGCTGGTACTTGGTCAGACAGTGATGTCTCAGACTCAGACACCAGTGATATTGAATAAGGAGCAAAGGCTATCCTGTGTCTGATTGCAGAGGAAGAAAGCCTTGAGGTAAATCCTAATCTTTCTAAGTTGACTGTTGATGAAATGCATGATGAATACGAGAAACTGTTTGAAGAATATGAACATGTTGTAATTCCTAATTCAATGGAAGAGGGTCACCGGCGGATTACTTGGAGTGGGAGTCAAAATTGGACATGTACTTTGATTATCACCCCTATGCCGAATCTAAGAAGGTGCAGATTGCTATCCTTCAGTTTGTGGAGAATGCTTTGAATTGGTGGAATCAATTGGTGTAATCAAGGAGAAGAAATTTGGAGAAACCTATTGAAACTTGGTTGGAATTGAAGAGTCTCATGAGTGTAGACACCCGATTTTGACCCTATATCCTTTAATTATTTGTTTCGCTTTTGCATTCACATTTAGGGTCATTTAGGTCACTCGTAATTCCTTCTATCTTGGTCATGCCTATTTATTTGCATTTGCACAATCATTGTCTTTTTAGTATAAGAGAAGCATGCTTCTTTGCATAACCCTTGCCTGGACATTATTTTGCATTTTTAATTCAATTTAGTTCAATTGGATCATTTTCTTTTTACCACCATGTAGGTCATTGTATTTTTACTTTCACATCCTTAATAAATAAGAAGATAAGACACCATCTTATTTCTTCAAGAAAAAATCAAAGAAATGAAAAAAGAAAAAAAAAGAGTTTGCTGGAAGGAAAAAGAAAGAAAAGTTGGCTTTTTAATCAAATTTGCACAAATAAAATAAATTGACAATTAAAAATTACAAAAAAGTAAGACATAGGGATTACAAGTTGGTCATGCATTCATTTTTCTCCTTCCTAGTTTAACTTGGTCACATGTTCATTCTTTTGACCCCAATTCCTTATCTCTACCATGTTCTTCTTGCCTTTAGCTTTGATCGCTAAGCTTCATAGCTCTTGATTTCTCGATTCAGAATTTGCTAAGGCATATGTACTGCAGTTGCTAGGCAATCAATCCAGTGGAGTAAAACCGTTTGAGTGACGAGATCAGCCCTGGCACCAAGAGACTCTGAATTAGCAAATATTCGATGGAAAAAGATTTGAGGATTCAAGCTTACTATTCTTTCTAAGAATTGAGCTTACATGGAGAGAGGGGAAATTTGCTTAAACAGTTTCACATGCCAACAAACAGCAACATCAGAAAGTAAAAAGCATTTAGAGAAGAGTTAAAGTTAGCATATATGATGGTTTCCATATTGCATTCAGTTACATTTTACATGGCAGCAGTAATTTTACTTGAGAATTAGAAACAGTAGAATATACCCAGCAGCATTGGCATTTGTTTTTATTCTCCAACTCAGTCATAAAACGGCAAGAAGAACATTAAACAATCATGCAGGGCAGTGTCGTTGCATAAACAAGCAAAAGGCAAGCTTAAGTTCAACAAGCTCAAGATCCCAGCAGTTTCATGCACATACACAAGTTCACAATTGCAACAATGATCCAAAACAGTCTCGCACAAGACAAAACAGTCATCAATCAAGAGAGCAACGCGAATTGGTCTCAAGTAGGCAGTTTCAGAATATAAGACAAGAAAGATCATGGGCAGGAACAATAAGTGTCAAATGAAACCAGGGAAAATAGGAAGCATAAAAGCAGACAGCTATAGGGAACACTTGGGCTTCAATAGGCAGAGGCAAACAAAATAAGCAAAGTGTTTCAGGGGGCAATAAATAGGATTGTTGAAGCAAGTTAATAATAATGACAATGATCCAAAAAAGAGCATATTTCCTTGGACTTTGCATTTTACTTAACATTTTGTGTTACTCAAATCACATTCATCATAGGCCTTCACATACAATTTTAGTAGCCCTTACACTCACTCTTACATTAATTTTCAAACTCAAAAGCAACCACTCAGCAGCAATCAACACAATAATCAGCAAGATAGCAATGAAAGAGATCATCAGATGCAAAACGAATGTCAAGAAGAACACATAAATGCAGCAAAGAAGTCACAGCGGTTCAAAGCCATTAGAGGCAACAATCAAGCAAGTTGACAATCCAACAAACAGAAACATCTTACAAGTAGAAAGCATTTCTCATCGAGTATCATAATAATGAATAAATTGGAGAAATCACAAGCAAGTGAAGAAAGGAGTAAGAGTTTACCAGCTGTCGAGATTTCTTTGGCCCTCAAGAGCTTTGAAGCGTGTTCATTGGCCCAACGTGCCACTTGCAGACTAAGAAGAGACTCCATTTGATCCACATCAGCAGGTTATAGGATTCTCATTGGTCCGGCTCAGCAACCTGCAGAGAGGAAGACACACGTGTGAGAAACAAATCACAATTTACAAAAAGACAAATTCAGAGGATATTCACATTTACTTGTTAAACACACTGACATAAAAAGACAAAAATAAGGGAAATAGGGAGGAAATTTCACTTGATGACAACACACAAGCTGGATACTATCTTCACTATCCAGGACAGCTCACTCAGTGGGAGACTCATCGAATTCACCCTCTCTTTCTGGAGACGGAAAAAAAGGGATTCTTCGCTCTCTCACGGGTTTTCTCTCGGACTCTCTCTCTTTACTAAAAAAAAAAAAGCGCAGATATCAAACTCAAAAAGAAATCTTTCTTTTTCTCGGCTGGCTTCCATGAAGCACATAGATATAGAACACAAAAGAAGGGAAGAACTTTGCTTACCCGAAACGTTCTCTGTTAAAGCCTCATTTTTTCCATTTTCATCGATTCATTTCCCGTGGCTTGTTGAGTCTTCGTTCTTCTTGTAAGAGTTTGGGAGAGTCGAAATCAGGGTCTTCCCGGCGGTTTGGGGATTTCCGAGTCGGTTCAAGGCTTCTAGTTTCAAGTTGTTGTTTCGGTATTCCGAACAGCGAAAGGGTAAGGAAGGTGGTGAAGAACCACATACCTGAAGATTAAGGTCAATAGACGGTACATTTCCGAGATCGGAAAACTTAAGAGGGTTTCGGGAAAGCCTGATTTGAGGGGGTTTTCGGCGGCTTTTGAAGGAAACAAGGCTGGATTCGGGCTCGGGATGACGAGGGGGACCAATATGCAACTTTTGAGCTCCAACGGTGACTGTTTTCGATTCTGGTGTGGTGGTCTAAGGCAGCGTCGAAGGTGATGATGATTTTCGGTAGGGGAAAGCGGCGACTAGGGTTTGTACATATGCCTTAGCAAAGTCTGAATCGAGAAATCAAAAGCTATGAAGCTTAGCTCTCAAAGCTAAAGGCAAGAAGAAGATGGTAGAGATAAGGAATTGGGGTCAAAAGAATGAACATGTGACCAAGTTAAACTAGGAAGGAGAAAAATGAATGCATGACCAACTTGTAATCCCTATGTCTTACTTTTTTGTAATTTTTAATTGTCAATTTATTTTATTTGTGCAAATTTGATTAAAAAGCCAACTTTTCTATCTTTTTCCTTCCAGCAAACTCTTTTTTTTTTCTTTTTTCATTTCTTTGATTTTTTCTTGAAGAAATAAGATGGTCTCTTATCTTCTTATTTATTAAGGATGTGAAAGTAAAAATACAATGACCTACATGGTGGTAAAAAGAAAATGATCCAATTGAACTAAATTGAATTAAAAATGCAAAATAATGTCCAGGCAAGGGTTATGCAAAGAAGCATGCTTCTCTTATACTAAAAAGACAATGATTGTGCAAATGCAAATAAATAGGCATGACCAAGATAGAAGGAATTACGAGTGACCTAAATGACCCTAAATGTGAATGCAAAAGCGAAACAAATAATTAAAGGATATAGGGTCAAAATCGGGTGTCTACACTCATGAGACTCTTCAATTCCAACCAAGTTTCAATAGGTTTCTCCAAATTTCTTCTC
Organism: Corchorus capsularis; assembly: GCA_001974805.1. Taxonomy (NCBI): domain Eukaryota; kingdom Viridiplantae; phylum Streptophyta; class Magnoliopsida; order Malvales; family Malvaceae; genus Corchorus; species Corchorus capsularis. The sequence goes on along the minus strand of AWWV01015889.1, from coordinate 8,228 downwards.
CTTGATTGCACCAATTGATTCCACCAATTCAAAGCATTCTCCACAAACTCAAGGATAGCAATTTGCACATTCTTAGATTCGACATAGGGGTGATAATCAAAGTACATGTCCAATTTTGACTCCCACTCCAAGATATCCGCTGGTGACCCTCTCCCGTTGAATTTAGAGATTTTGTACTTGATGTTGTCTTTAGGCTCCTCTCTTCCGATTGATCGGTCGTTGAACAAACCACAAAATAAATCCCCACAAACCAATAACTACTAGTTAGGGCAAGTAGGGGTCGAATCCACAGAGAAGGTAGGAGCAAATTAAAGAGCAAACTATACTAAAGAAAATCTTACCAAAGGGATTTTTTATGGAATTTTCAAAATAGCTAAATTAAACTAGAAAACAATCAAATCAAACTAAACTAATGATTAAGAAAATAGTTTAAGAAAACAATTAATTAAAAACAAACTTCTTTCCCTCTAGGTAGTTATTTTGATATAATGAATCATGGATCATAGACACAAAACATGAACTCGATTAGATTGCAATCAATTAAGTATCATAAATCATTCCAAATCAATATATAGCCTAAGACGTAGACATGAACTTTCATTGGAACAAAGTAATCCTCTTAATATCTTAAACAATTCTATTTGAATAATGGTCTAGGGCGAGGACTCCTACTTTCCCTAACATGCAACTAGTCAACCTTTCTCCGTTCGGTCCAAAGATCAACACTTTTATTCCATCACAGAATAAAGCATTAAGATTATTATATGCTTGCATGCTTAATTAAATTAAAACCAAACTCACCTACAGCTATTCCCGTTCGGCCTATAGGTTTCAATAAGGTTTGATATCCCATTGAACTAGGACTCCTAAGCTCAATTGTTACTTTGAATCAAAGATTCTAACCATAACATTCATATTTATCAAGATTAGTAGCGCTCCTGACCAATCAAACATGAATCCATAAGATGAAGTACAGAGATAAGAAATATATTCAAATAGAAAAATCAAGCTATTAAGAACAAAAGTCTCACCATAGATTCATTGATAAAAAATACATAGGGAAAAGAAGTATAAAAGTTTAGCTACTCATGGATTGTTTACTTACAAAGCTAAGAGGTGGGCGGCTGCCTCCTCCTCCTTAACGCAAAACCTAAAGAAAAGAGTATGTGTATATGTTAAAGTGTTGCTAGGGTTTCCAGGATAAGAGGGTATATAGATAGGGTTGATTTTAGAGCTTTAGATGGCTTAAACAAACCCTAGGGACGTGCTGGGCTTCTCTCCAACTCTTTAAGCTGATCCAAATAGGATTTATGGGCTCAAATTGGTCAATCCCGCAAGACAGGCCCATGACAGTTTCTGTCCGTCAACTTCAGGGGCATTTTCGTCCATGAAAACGTCCGAACTGGGTTTCGACCAATACACTAAAGTTGTATCTCTTGGAGTTAGCTTTCCAACGCCTACACATACGCCTCAAACGGTGCTCTGGAACAAAAGTTATTGCTGTTTTACAGAATTGTCGCCAAATCTGGAAAGTATTGAAGAAGTTTCAAGAGGAAGTGACATGGATTGCTGCCTGTGGTAGCTGGGTGCGCGCGCGGGATGAGTGTCCTGACTCTGGCTGGGCGCCCACATGGTTGCCTTGAGCTCACTTGTGTTTTGGTTGAGAGCCCAGGTGCTCCAGTGCTTGGTTTGACACCTTGACATGTCTTCTTGTCTTGAACTCGTCTTTGCTCCTTTGCCTTGAAAACTCTAAAGTCATGAACATGTCATATAGTTGATTGCTTAGAGTTCTTCAATCACGAACATAATAGCTCCATTCTTCATCCAAAATGTCCTTGGAAAATATTTGTGTCATAAATCATCCAAAGAGGTCCCAAAAAGGTACAAAATTGATGATTTTGCACTTTTCTTCTTGTCAACACCTATGAACGCAAATATAACCAATATAAGGCATAATCAAGCATAAAATACCCAAAAAGCATAGGAAAATGACCATAAAAAGATGCATAATTTTGGTCTGGTCATATTTCCCCCACACTTAAGCTTTGCTAGTCCCTAGCAAACTAGTGTTAATCAAAGAAAACAAAAAAGGTTAGTCCTAAACTAAACAACTTATTGATTCCACTTTCGTAGGTGTACGGTGGCACTTATCTCGTGACGCAAGCCATTTCAACCTAAGACTGATAGAGGTACTTAGGAGGTGTGATGTCACCTAAGGGTTTTCTTAACTAGAACGATACCCACAATCATTATGTAAGACATTGACTAGAAACATCAAACTTTAGAAAATAGAGTACTTCTAACAAATTAAGAATTTAATCTACATTTTCTAATCAAATGCAATATAAGTTAGTAAAAACACAAAGACCATAAGATTCAAATCAACTATGCACAAAACCATTCCAATCAATAATGTAATTTTCTAAGATCAACATACATTGGATGAATTTGATAAGGAAAACTTACCATAGACTTGTATTTATATCTATCTCCAAAGAAAAGTAATATGGATATTCATCAAAGATTAGAATGGGTTTAAAAAGGATGACTTATTTTTAAGAAAGCAAGGTTACTAACCTTAGAAGTGTTCATGATTTAGGGGTTATTAATGCCCTTTTTCTTTTGAGGTTACTAACACTCATTTTTTTCCCAGAGGGACAATACTTCCGCATTCCATGCCTCTAAACCTCTTTTAAGGTTACTAACCTTATTATTATTATTATTATTTTTTAAAGAGTGACAACTATGGAAAGATCAGAAGTATCTCTTCTCCTCTTTCATGAAAACTCCTCTTTTTAAAAGATTTTAGCTACCCTTTATACCCCCACACTTTGTCTTTGACATATCCATGACATACTTCTATAAATGTACACAAGATTCAACACAAGGTCTAGAAGTAATATACTTGTCAAACCATTTTTGGGTATAAAAAACCTTATCAATTACACTTCTCAATCAAAAAATGAAATTATACATAAGAAAATTTGAAAAATATTTTCAATGTATTTAAACCAAATTAGTATTACACAAGACTATAATCATGGAAATTAAATTAAAACTTATTAGAAATACAAAACAATTTCAATTTTCTCCAAAAATTTTGAAAAATTTATCTCTAGTCAATAAGATAGGAAAAATAGAAAATAGGATCTTTCAAATAGACTAATTCCTCCCCCCACACTTAAAAGACACATTGTCCTCAATGTGTGTTGTGCTAGTAATTTGACAAAAAATTCAATGATCTCTTTGAAATTTTTGGAAAAGTGAGTGCAAAATGACAATTTGACTTATAAAGAAGACCCAAAATTCTAGACAAATCAAATAATCATTCACTAGCAACCAAAAACACAATAAGTGGGGTAATCAAAATTAATTGAGCACATGTAAGAGTTAATTCACAAAGAAAGTAGAAGCGCAATCTTAGCAAATTAATCTAAACATAGTATCAATCATAGCATCCAAACACATAAATCTTACATAAGATCCAAAATAAACATAAGACAAATACAAATTAAAAACATAAAGGAAAATGCATGTAATGTTGATCGGACCAAAATTATGCATCTTTTTATGATCATTTTCCTATGCTTTTTGGGTATTTTATGCTTGATTATGCCTTATATTTGGTATATTTGTGTTTATAGGTGTTAAAGTGAAGAAAAGTGCAAAATCACTAATTTTGTACCTTTTTGGAGGATTATTTACACAAATATTTTCCAAGGACATTTTGGATGAAGGATGAAGCCAATATGATCGTGATTGAAGAGCTTGAAGAGTCAATTTTATCATCATAAGATTGATTTTCAAGAGTTTGAAGCAAATGAGCAAAGTTGAATTTCAAGGCAAGAAGTTATGTCAAGAAGTGTCATAGCACTGGAGTACATGGGTTGCGAGGCAAACCACATGGGGTGCCAAGCTTGCCACATGGGCGCCCAGCGCTAGTCGAGACATGCCACCAGCACCAGCATGGGCGCAAGAGACCTGGGCCCTGAGAGCAACGCCCTGGGCACTCAAGCCTGCGACATGGGCGCCCAGGGGGAGTCGGGGGTCATGCCGCGCGCGCGCCACCTAGCAGCCATGCGTGTCTTCACCTTGAAGCCTCTTCACTTGTTTCCAGATTTGGCGATCCTTCTGTATTTTGGCTATAACTTTTGATCTAGAGCTCCGTTTGAGGCAAATGAGTAGCCGTTGGAAAGCTAACTCCAGGATCTACAACTTTCGTGTTTTTGTCGAAGCCCAGTTTTGCCGTTTTTGTGGACGAAAATGCCCCTGAAGTCAGCGGATAGAAACTGTCTTGGGCCTGTTTTGCGGGATTGATCCAATTGAGTCCGAATTCTTATTTGGACTAGCTTGAAGACTTGGAGAGCAGCCCAGCATGTCCTTAGGGTTTGTTTAGCTCTAAATTAACCCTAAGCCACCCTCTATAAATACCCTCTTAAGTCTAAAACCCTAGTACACACCAACCTATCATAACCTAGATCTAATTCTCTTAGGAGTGCGTATCTAATTCTCTTAGGAGTGCGTCGATAGGAAGAAGGGAGGCTGCCACCGGCCTCAAGCATTGTAAGCAATCCATGAGTAGCTAAACCTTTTATACTTCTTTTCTTTAGGTACTTTTGATCAATGAATTATTGGTGAGACTTTTGTTCTTAATAATTTGAGCTTTTTCCGTTTGAATACGTTTCTTATCTCTATGCTTCATCTTATGTGTTCATACTTTGATTGATTTGGTGCGCAACATATCTTGAGATTTATGAATGCTATAGTTATATTCAAGTAGCTTGAGTCAAGCTAAAGTTGGTCCAAGTAACAATTGTAATTCTAGGAGTCCTAGGTTCAATGGGATATCAAACCTTGTTGAAATCTTTAGGCCGAGATGGAAATTGATGTAGGCAAGTTTGGTATTGATTTATCATGCATGTGTATTAATAAAACCTAATGCTTGTTATAGGAAGTGAAACCTAGATCATAACATTAGAGGTTAATTGTCAGCGAGATGCGGATTAATCTTCCTAGCATGTTGGAATTAGCATCACGTCTGTTCCTATACCAATTATTCAAATGGAGTTGTTTAAGATATTAAGAGGATTACTTTGTTTCAATGAAAGTTGATGTCTACGTCTTAGGCTATATACCGATTTGGGGAATTTATGATTCTTAATTGATTGCAATCTAAGCCAAATTTATGTTTAGTGTCTATGATCCATGATTCACTTGATCAAAGTAGTTGCCTAAAGGAGAAGAAGTATGTTCTTATTCATTGTTTTTACTAAACTCTCTTTTAATTCTTTAGTCTAGATTTATTTTAATTGTTTTCTAGTTTAATTAATCTATTTTCAAAAATCTATAAAAATCTCTTTTAGGTTAGATTTTCTTTTGTAAGATTTAACTTTGATTCGTACCTTCCCTGTGGATTCGACCCCTACTTGCGCTAGCTATTTGTTATTGGTTTGTGGAGATTTATCTTATGAGTTGTTCAACGACCGATCACAATTTTGGCGCCGTTGCCGGGGAAGGTTTAAGTAATTGAAGGCAAATTATTACTTAAGAATTTCTTACCTTTATCTTTTATATTTTTCGTTATTTTTCTTTTCAATTTTTAGTTTAGTTAATTTTTCCTTACTTTTTATTTTTCAAGTTACTTGTTATTGTTGGATTCTTTGTTTAAGTTCTTTATAGGTGTTGTATGCCAAATACAAGGAGTAGTGGTACCAAGGACTTAGAGTTCAATTCTGAGCCTGAACGTACACTCTTTGCACTAAGGAAGGAGAATTTGTTTCGAGAGCAAGGAGGAGATTAGTCAACACCAAGTTCTCAAGCTAGCTCTCCATGTTCCACCACTTCTTCTTCATGTTTGGAATCACAAACCCCAAGAGAAAACATGGCCGGAGAAAACAACAACAATAGGACTTTGAGGGAACTTGCTGCCCCAAATGTCACTATACAACGCTTAGCAATTCAATATCCAACCAATGAAGAAAATTTTGAGATCAAGTTTGGATTTATTCAATTATTGCCAAAATTTCATGGTATGCTTGGAGAAGATCCACATCGACATCTCACAGATTTTCAAATTGTTTGTTCATCCATGAAGATGCAAGGTATTTCTGAGGAGCAATTCAAACTTAGAACTTTTCTTTTTACCCTTATGGATCGTGCAAAGGATTGGTTGTACTACATGCCTAGTGGTTCAATCACTTCTTGGACAAGCCTTAAGAAGTTGTTTTTAGAAAAATTCTTTCCTGTTCATAAAGCCTCAAGCATTCGAAAGGAGATAAGTGGAATTAAGCAATCCCAAGACGAGACTATGTACGAGTTTTGGGAACGTTTCAAGAGGTTGTGCTCAAGTTGTTCAAACCATCAAATTCCTCAACAATTGCTTATTAAGTATTTCTATGAAGGTTTACTCCCATTTGATAGATCTTCCATAGATTCTGCAAGTGGAGGGGCTTTCATCAATAAGACTCCTACCAATGCTTGGACTTTGATTGAAAATATGGCCGCCAACACACAACAATTTGGTACTCGCGAGAATTGTGCACAAAGAGATGGAAACATTAGAAGAATCAATGAAGTCTCAACCCATTCCTCTACATTGGAGCAACGAATTGAAGAAGCAAATCAACAAATTGCTTTGCTCACTGATTTGGTCAAATCGAACTTATCAAGTGTGCAAAAGGTTTGTGGGATTTGTTCATTAGGACATCACACGGATAAGTGCCCTAGTTTGGTCGAAGATGATGTGGAGGAAGTGAATGCTTTAGGAATGCAAGAGGGATTTCAAAGGAAACAAGAGCCATTTCCAAGAAGCTACAATTCTTATGGGAACCAAGGTGCTTACTAAGCAAGGCCAAACAACTATCCAAGGCAATCTTCACACTATTCTGAGGGAATGCAACAAATGAGAGAGACCATGGAGATCATCAAGAAGCAATTAGGTCAATTGGCAAGTGATGTGAGTGAACTCAAAGCACAAGGCCAAAACAAGATCCCATCTCAATCAAAAGTGCCTCCTAAGGAAAATGTGAATGCTATTACCTTGAGAAGTGGAAAGGAGTTGGAAGAACCACATCCAACTAAGCCTACAATGGATGAAGGGACAAGCAAGAAAGAAGAAGAATTACATGTGCTAGTGAAGGAAGTCGAGATTGAAGATGATGAACCCATTATTCTTGAATTTGTCAAGGATAATGGAGAAGCCAAGGAAACTTCTGTGGTCAAGCCCAAATTGGATTCAAAGAAAGAACCTTTTCCAACTAAGTCAAGGAAATCAATGAAAGAAGATGAAGATCAAGACATCTTGGATATTTTTCGAAAAGTCGAGGTCAACATCCCACTTCTTGATGCAATTCAACAAGTACAAGGGTATGCAAGGCTTCTTAAGCAATTGTGTACAAACATGAAAATGTTGCAAGGTAAGTTGAATGTTGGAGCAGCAGTTTCTGCTGTTTTGCAAAGACATTTACCTCCAAAATGCAAGGATCCTGGTATGTTTTCAATTACTTGTTCAATTGCAAATACTATCATTGATAATGCTATGCTTGACTTGGGAGCATCTTTAAGTGTCATGCCTTATTCTTTCTATCAAACTTTAAAAATTGGTCCTTTAAAATTGTAGACACCAATTTTTGACCCGTGTCCTTTAAAATAGGATAAGATATTTACTCAATTTACATCAGGGGTATTTTGGTCAATTAGTAGTTCATTTTAACATCTTGGTAGAAAGTCCATTTATTAAAGCTATTCAAAATTAACATTTAGGTTTTAGCATTCGAAATCCAAAAGAAAAAAACTCAAAAATATTTTCAATATTTTCTTTTTTGTTTTATTTATGTCCAAATTACATTGTTTTCCGTTGTCTTATTAGATTGCATTGTTGCATAGATTGATAAGTTTTACATTGCACTTGGACATTCTAACTTTGGGCTTGAAAGTAGACATATCGACTTTGGGTTTGTATTTAGGCTTTAGTTGTTGGACTTCTCCTTATAGGGTATATCTCTTCTAGGTTATTTTGACATCTCTGTTCTTTATTCAAAAAGTATACATTTGATTTTCTTTCTACAAATTCAAAGATACCAAAAAGATTATTACATTTTTCTGTTACGTACATATCCAAAAAAAGGGGGAAAATACAAAAATGTAAAAATTGGCTTCTTTTGACTTCCTCCTGTTCGATGCCCCTCAGATTCAAAACAGCCCCTCACTTTGTCATTTCTCCTGACAGT